>JAOQIF010000208.1:0-106114 GCA_026260285.1 Colletotrichum sansevieriae | reverse complement strand
CCTAGTAAAGAAGCTTTCTATACTTAGGAAGTTATTATTATTTCTAAGTAGATTATACTTATATATTATAATAAGAGTAAATATAGGATTGCTAAAGATATGCTTAATCTTAATATAGAGGCGCTTAAGAACTACTTCCTAAGTATTATAGAAGAATTAGTATTTACGGATTTAGTTATCCTAGAAGAATTAGTAATTATAGTAATTATTTATTATAATCTATATACTATAATTAGCTTATTGAGGATTAGAGCACTCTGCTTAGCTATATTAGTTTGAGGTACCCTATCCTTAATACTAACTTCGAAGTTAAGCATAGTCTTAATATTATCCAAATTCATCTAGGCATTATTATTAATCTTATCTAGAGGAATATCCTCCTATTCTTTATCACTATTATTATCGATAATTATATTATATATTAACATAGCAGGACCTATAAGCCTTATAAGAAGCTAGCTTAGATGCGTTCCTTTTAATATACTAGATAATATTAGTATAAAGAAAGTAATTTAAAATAAAGATACTTACTATAGGGTATTAACTTACTAGATCTCTCGAGCTTCGAGGTTAGTATGCTCTATTATAGATATATTAATCTATACATCTAAACTTCTCAGAGCCTTAAGCTTGCGGGATTTCTACTATCTAAGGGCCTTTTTAGCCTAATTAATCGCTTTTTAGGCTTTATTTATATTCTCAACTCGTTAGTATAACTTCTTAGTATTTATATTATTAGAATATTCTGACTCTGCCTTTCGCTTAGCTCTAGCGCTAGATCTAAGCGGTCGACCTATTGCTAATTAGTATAAATAATTACTATAAATCTATATAAAACATACTGCGATTCCGCCTAGACGATATTTTATATAATATACTACTCTCTAATTGAAATAGTTATTAGTAAGTAAAAGTATAGTATAAAGACTATTATATATTACCTATAGTAGTTATTATAGTATTAGCGAAGTTATTTAATAGGTGCTTATTAGGGGGAAAATTTTGTTATTATTTAGAAAAATCAAAATCCTTTAAATTATAGCTATAGATTGCTCTAAATACCCTCTTTTTAAAAAGTTAATGCTTATATTTTTATAATAGTTATATGATTTACTATAGATTTATTAATATCTATATTCTATATAGAAATAGCTTTATACTCTCCTTAAAAGGTTCGCACCTTCTTATAAATAATCTAAGGAAGGTATAATATAAATAGCTAAATAACGAAAAATTAGCTAATAATAAATAACTTTTTCTTCTATAAATAATACTAATATTATACTTAATACTATATAAATTATATTATAAGTTAAACCTCTCCTTTATTATACTTATTCTTTATACTAATTATATTTAGATACTATCTATAAGAATAAAAAACGCCTAAAAGGCTGCTAATATTAAGAAGGCTAGTAAGAAGTCTAGTAAGAAGGCTAGTAAAGTACCTAAAGTAAGGAAGACTATAGGTAGTAAATTAGCTCCTAGTAAGTCTATCTAGGCTAGAGCTACTAAGAAGAAGTATTACTAGCGCTCTAGTGGTAAGTTAAGATTAATATAAAAGATAACTATAAATT
The DNA here is from genome assembly GCA_026260285.1 of Colletotrichum sansevieriae. NCBI lineage: Eukaryota > Fungi > Ascomycota > Sordariomycetes > Glomerellales > Glomerellaceae > Colletotrichum > Colletotrichum sansevieriae. The sequence continues at coordinate 104,537 of JAOQIF010000208.1, read as the reverse complement.
AACCCTTTCTAGCTAAAGCCCTCTATAAAATTTATATATACTAGAAGTCTATTAATCTTCTTATCTATAAGCTCCCCTTCTAGCGCTTTATATATAAAATCTACTAGGATTAGGGAAACTAGGATCTTCGCTTCTAAGCCTTAGCTATCTATACTCTTTAAGAGTCTACTAAGTCTCTTCTTATTAGTATCTTTAAGAGTATATACCCCGATTTATTACTTATATATTAAACTAATAAATCTAGTAGTTAACCTTGCTATAATTTACGCTAAATATATTATTATTATGCCTAAAGACCTCTACTTAGTCTAAGTAATCCTAAAAGCAGGTAGGAACTATTATAATAATTAGTTCTAGATATAGATATCTATAGAATTAAAGAATTAAGTTAATTACTATGAAAGATACCTATAATAAGTTATATAAAACCCCTTACTTATAAGTACCTATATTAGCTATAACCCAAACCCACCTAACCCATAGGTACCTATGGGTAACTTCTAACATTCTGGGTAGTACCCGTTACTACCTAACCCATACCGCGGGTACCCATAGGACCCACGGGCTGGGTAATTTGCATCACTAGAACCTGCAGAGAACTTCGGACCATCCAGTGAAGTCCGTGGCCAGGCATGTATCTGTATATGCTTGCATTCAAGCAGAATACCAGAACAAGGGTAACAAAAGAAGGATAGAGCGACTTTTGACCAATTTCCAAAACTCCTTGCTTTCAGTTCGACACTGCACTCCCCGCGGAGCTACGATTTCCCTGCCGTCGTCGCGTCGGACTCTCTCAGGTTTGGACAATGACAAGCCGAAGAAGACGCCCATGCATCGGATCGCGATGAAGCCAAGATATGTGTCAGGTCCGTCCTGCCCTCTCCTGTTGGCTGTGTGGTCATGGCCGAAGAGATAGCCCCGCTAATAATGTTCCCAAGATTTCAAAATGTGAACCAAGTTGCGAGCTACCGCCCAAGCTTGTGCTGTTCCGGATAGACAGTCTCAATGGCTCCCTCAATGCTCCAAAAGAACCCAGCAATTATGCCGGAGACAACCGACCCAAATTACATAAACCATGTAGCGTCTGTGTGGTTATTGACGTAGAGCCCAGCAGCCTACAGTCGGTAGCCCAACGGGCCTGTCGATAGTGTCCATCGAAAGCCACTGACGTTGGTCATTGAAGTTCTGACGAAACAATTACCCGTCATGAAGGCCCAGAATCGGGCATTCGCGGCGTTGACCAGGTCAGGGTTCTGTGAACTGCCCACCCCCGAGCCAGTCATTCCACTCAATATTCCAAGAGCGCTGAACGCGGAATGCCGAAAATCTGATTCTGTAAAAGAGTACTTCAAAGAGACGGAATCAGAGTCCGAGAGTATGGAGAACCACTCTGCGGGCGTGTTCAGCTGCCGATGGGATAGTTTCGGAGAGTCTGCTCGGGCGTGGTTGGGAATTTGAAAGGCATAAGAAAAGGGCCACGAGGGCTACGTTGACTGAATTTTGCTGGACAACGATGAATCAAAAGTTTCGCAGTTGATTCTCAGTTTGTTTCCTTTGAGATTTATCGATGTGAGAATGGAGGGTTCAGTCTGGTCAAATTGCTCAGGTTGCCTGGGTCTCCTTTGAGCTTAAGATGTTCGTCGTACGGTCACGTGATGTTGGGGAAGCTGAGCATCATCGGCACCTTGTCTGCCGCTCGAATAGCTTTTTACACCCTCTCCAGCAATCTCAAATCTTAGCGCGACAAGTGTCCCAATGTTACTGCCATATGCGATTTCTGTTCAATCTGGTAACAGTAAGCTCCCGCCATGCTAACATATGAGATGCTGGAGGAGGTGTATTGAGACCAATCTCCTAGAAAGAGTAGCCGGGGATGTGATGACATGTTAGCTCGTGCAAGCCTTAACAGGAATTGCGTGCTCTGGCTACGTGTAGAGGCCGAGAGCCGCCGATCATCGGGTCCCAGCTCCGCAGCGCCCGGCCGGCAATTAGTGGAGATTCAACCCCGCACGGCGCGCCGAGCGGTCTATTCTCACCAGGAGTGCCCGTTCGCATCCTCGGACATCACTGCCTAGCGATTAGTCTTAGCTTCCTGTGAACCTTGGTGGGGCTTTAAATTTTCGAAATCAGCAGCAGAGCGCCGTTTCTTCGATTGACACAACCTTCGGAACAGGGCGAGCAAAGTAGGTGTATAGGTCATTGAAAACTGAGTATCCTAGATTGAAATCTGTGAAGACGGTATCGGGCCATCCCAAGCGATCCAATGATAATAAAATCCGCAATAGCGTGATTCCAGTCACGGAAGCAGATCAAATGTGTGACGACAGTTAAACACTTCATATACTCGCCTGATCGCTCCGCATTCTACTCCGTCGCAGGCTGCTGAATCAGCCCTATCTCAGGTCATTATCCCCATAATGGACATTGATAGGATTCAACTTCAAGACTACGGCGGTCTCCACCATCTCCATCGACACAAAGCCCTCCAAGCTCGATAGGATCGCATCGCCATCGCTCGTACTTGAACCTTTTCAAGTGCCAGAGACTAGCCAGAAAGTCCCTGGAGAATCGCATCACAGTGTAAAGGTCATACTTCTCGCTCTACAACTGTCAATCTTAAGCGAGAATATCGAACTAGATGCGGCCATTTAAGGTTACATCTCTTCAAGCTTGAGACTGAATCCTCACTAAGAAAATTGCTCTATACGGCACTATTTTGTCCCGAAAATTGCCAATCTACAACGCAGATGAGTCCAGCCAATTCGCCCATGCCCTTAGAAATAAACCGCATCATTGACATTGTTGTTAATAGACCTCTACCAGCAACAAATTTGGTGCTTGCGAAGGAAGAAGTGCTCTCATCATAACTACAACGAACCTCCACGATGCGAGCTAGGGAGATGGTCAATGCAAACACACGACGTGGGAATGGATTCAAGATTGTGTGGTTCCCGGAGACAGGCTGCCCGCAGTTCGCATCCAATCAGAGGCAAATCTCCAGCCTCTTTTTACAGGCGTGGCGGCCTACTGGAAGAATGCCCCAGGGGTTAATGATTCAAGAAAACAGGTGACGAAGCAGTTGCATGGCAACGGCATTCCCATCCCAGACAGATATCTGGATCACTCATCAAAGATAACGGATGAGACAAGAGTGCTTCGTAAATAGCAGCGCGGCAGTGTTCTTGATCGCGGCACAGCACAGAAGACAGCCATGGCAAGGGATAGAGTCAGATAGCGTGGTTCTGGCTAGGCATTCGATCCATGGATGGCGAAAGCGTACCGGGTGCCTACAACGACAGAGACTGGACGCAGTTGGTCCAGGCATTCGATATTTAGGTGGTCACACGACAAGATGCCGCTTCAGTTCGGGGCGAATAATGTCGGTAGAGGTCCGTTACGGGTCCAGTTTAGTTTGAGACAACTGCTCGACCATGCTGACGTCCACGATTGGATGGGCTCCAATGAGCCTTTCCAAGTTTCAGGAAGTCTGTGAGGTTATATAGTGAACTTAAGGTACATAAGACCAGCTCATTTCCTGGGCCAAGGCTGATATGAATCACATATCGAAATCTTTCCTTTGAACCTGCATTTGAATGAGAAGCCTACAGCTTGTACTCGGGTCTCCAGCTGTCGCAATGAAGGTACCCCTTGCAGTATCAACAGCCACCGCGTAATCTCCATTACCCAATTAGCCCCTTGCTTCTAGTTCGGAATGAGAAAAACAATCACGTCTGGAAAGCACAAGGATTGACAGTATGCCCGAGTTCGGATTCACCAATGTTTACAGTGGTCGGAGATTTCCACTCACCCTGATCGACTGGAACCTGAAGATGGTCTTCGTCGTCTTATCATCGTGGGCAGCACAAGAGGCGTTCTCGGTTCGACACTGTTAATTTAGTGGTTAGCTCAAATCTGAGGGGATTCTTGTTAACCAAAAGGTTACTCATGTCAAGTCCCTCTACATAATAGAGGATGAAAAGACCATTGTCGTTGATATCTTGCTATATTGCTCCAGCTTCGCCTCAGTTTGCTTTTCTCTATTGCACCAACAATAGAATAAAGATAAGTAATGGCTCATCTCTTACCATAAGAACTCCAGTTATCTACGTTCACGAGTTTCCAATTTTCTTGGTATCATAAATTCTCGGAATGGCCGAATCAAAATAGCACGTAAAAATAAGTACCATATCTCCGAATTGATTCTCAGAGCTTTTTGGAATGCTGAAAAAAACAAAGACTATCCTAATGATTACTCTGTGGACCTATTGATATACGAGACGTGGTAAGTCAAATAAGATCCCAAGTTTTTGGTCGAGCTCAAAAATACTTTTTCAATCAATTTTGGGCGGCGCTGGTGTTCTAGAACTTTACAGACGCTTTTCATTAGGTTAGAGTGCTCGAACCAAACGACCAAACGTCTTCCTGGCGCATCAATGCCGTCAGTCACAACGTCTATAACGAACCAATAATCCGAGAACAAATTGCGGTTCTACACTCGTGCGCTCAGACGCCGTCATTGTAAAACATTGTGTGCCAGCGCTGACTACAGATGCAACCCTCATTTACCAAAACATAGGCTCTTTCTTGGAGTGGAATCACTGCTTGACGACGAAAGGGTTACACAAATGCCATGAGGTATTCAACCAAATGCCGGGCAAATATCTCTTTCGATACAAATCCCGACTTACGAGGCGATTCGCAGCGAGGGTTCCTCAGCGGTATTTTCTTACGAACAAACGTGTCCTGTCTGCACACCAATGTCCTTAAATTAAGCAGCAGTCTCGAACCTCATAGTCCACTTTGGATTATGCCTCACAGTATTTGCAATATGTTATATTTGCTTTAGGCATGCTACGAGAAGCCACTGTTGCCTTTGTGTTTGTCTTCTTAGATAAACTCCAATGTCGACTGAAAGTATATCTGAATGCATAGGTATTTGATGTACTACGTTTTATTTATGCTCCTATTGACGAACGGGCTCTACCTCACTCAGCTTAGGATATCTGCTGCAAAACACCACTTTATAAAGCTAGAAATAATACAACTTCGTTTCCGATACTAAATTAATCGATCATATTGGCGTTGGACAGTCAACTTTTTCGCTGGCAGTGAGGAAGTTGGTGTTCATGATGCTGATATTGGGACAAAGCACTCATTGCTGAGAGACTTACCGTAGTAGTCACCGACGAAATCCTGTTCTGCCATCTTGGCTAATTACAAGCTTTACGTTGGGGGTTTTCTTCTCTTTTTTGATCAAACGTGGACAGTCTTCGGTTCTGATCCCAACGGCAGTCTAATATAAGAATATATCTTTGCGGTAACTTTAATCCTTTCTGCGAACTTCTTTGGTAGTCAAGCAGCTATACTATATCAACAATATTCACATGGGTCACTGATAGCTCCGCGGATGACTTTATTCGCATCATTAACCCAGCGACTATTTGGACGACGGAATATCAAAAGATGGATGCAATAGACTAACTAAGGTCTGAGAATAGGCCGGCGTGTCTTACGTGCTTATTCTGCGGGAAATCAATATTTCGCCGCCGTATCGATATTGTTTACGTTTGATAATTAAATTATTTTGAAATCATGCGGCTGTTTAGAACTGATGGAGCCCGGTTGGAGTGTCTCGAGTATAATAAGAATGCACGTCAGTTAAGGGTAAATAAAGAGGATATTATTTAGAATTATAACAAATATGTAAGAATCTTGATGCAACACGAAAAAGCGTTTTAATTACTTGGAAGGCTGTAGGTTTTTGTTTCTGTCGTCGAAGAGGTCTCTTTTACTTGATTCTCGCACGGGATTGGTTGAGCTGGAGCTGACCCTCAGGAAAGAGGAGGTGGTTTTGGGGGGGGGTTGGCAGCATCAACTTCACATTGACATCGAACAACCCTCGCACGCAGAACAATAGTGTCAGAATCAACACAATTAATGGCGTCGTGTAAGCTAATTTGTCCAGTATGTAGATGATAAGAAACTCCGTCTCTAGATAATTACGGCATCTTTAGGCTAAGTGGGCGTGATTTGGTTTTCAGGCTGCCATATGTTCTTCCCGAGGGGATCTGTTACTTGCACCCATCCATTGTATACATGTCGACTAATTGGTAGTTTAATAGCAGTTGACGGCATACAACGATTGCTTGCCTTCTTGTCGCTGCGTAGGTTTCCTTCACTTTCCTTTCACATAAGGCCTCTATGAACGCTATTAGCAACGGTAGCTTGCGTCCCAACGTAAAGCATCACTAGATCAAGACTTTTGGTTTAATAATTGCTGGAATCTTCTGTTCATTTTCACAGGTGGGTGAGACACATGCTCGAGTTGAATTGATATTTCTCAAATTGAAACTCGCAAGAGGCTGCCATTTTTCCAACTTGTACATTTGCCTAGTAGTAGGAGAGCCCCGAAACTCCAACTTCGAGATCTGTGATTTTTAGAGTCAAGGGCTTACGTTAAAAGAGTTTCACCGGGACCATAACAGCATCAGAACTACCACCAAGTAAGAACATAGATTGACAATCGTTTTCATAGCGTTTGGGAGTTGCTTTTATCCGGCTTCGTACTCTGCTTTATGACAATTTCCAGTAAATTGAGATCATCCATCAACAATCAGAGAAAGCCACAATGGCGATAATGATGCCGTGTGACTTAAATTGCTCGATCTTACACCAGTGTCACAGAAAGGAAAACGATAGTTTGGCTCCGTGGAAAAGAGCAACGGATAGTGTGACGATAAGCTATGTGATTTTACTTCAGTGTGGAATTAAGGCTCTAGTCTAGATCATCACATACAGCATCGCCATTTAATTACATACGATATTTGTTTGTTTTCTTGACTTATTCACAACAGAAGTAAGATTCATTTCAACGACTCGGTAGGTAAGTAGTCCTCACTCTGAATCATCTCCTTGATATCTCTATACTCATGCGTGCATTGCCGGTAGATCCGCTGAGGAATAGGCCGAGGATATCGACAATGATGACAAGGATTGTGATGTGGACGACAACGCCGAAGAGAGCGATATGACACTGCTGAGCGACATCGACAAAACCAAAGGAATTTATGATGGAATTCGTAGTGATTATCTCGGTAAGAATGACAAAGAGACTGATGCAACCACCGAACAGGAAGCAGCAGGTATTCTAGTATTATCAGAGAGATTCGTTCAGTTCTCGAACAGGCTATTTGCGGCGGTGGAGTTAGCGATCATACCGTCATTGTGGAGATCATGGAAGGGCGATTGCGGTCCAGCATGATCGAGGAATGCTATATTCATAACAAACCCATTCATCTCGTAAGTTAAAATTGACTACTGATCGGTATGAATGGGTCACGATCCCTTGGAACCTAAGTCTAGGTCAAAGAGTAAGAAATGCTTGCCCTTAGGGGAGAAGATCATTAGATGAGACCCGCCGCAATTCTTTCCGACTCAGACTTGTAACGGGCCGAGACCATTTCAATCAACTTTTATGGCTCGTTTCTTTGGAGTTTGACGCCGAGACTATCAGGATCGGTGAGCCGCACGGTGATAGACAGGGGCGGATCGATTCATGGGGAGAGAAAATATCGGGGATGGGTAGCAGAAGTCGGGAGGTCTGCGAGATCCGAGCGCCGAGCATAGCTCGGGTTATTTCGAAATGGAACGTTTTTCTTTCTCGTCCAGGGATGTGTGACATGTGAACTGTCGTCAAGGAGAAGCTTGGGAGGGCGCCGGGCGGAACGCCACAGACAATACCCAATTTCCAAGCTTAGCCAACAGGAATGCTTGCTTATTGAGGCATGGAAAGAGAGGTTTGTTTTTCTTCGTCTGGGTTTCGGCCTATTGATTGGCCCCTTGTTGAGCTTTCTGACTCCCTCGTTGGATTGCGGGGAAGGTGAGACATCGCGAACTGGCGAGTTCCCAGACGAGGCGATCCATTCTTCACCTCCTGGCTAAACCCAACGCGATCAAATCAGGCACAAGTCATGATAGCGAAGATATGACGGCTAGTCAGATGGAAGATTGGGGGCTGTCGCTGAGCGTGAAGGCCTGCGTTGTGCTGTGGTATGCAAGCTCATTTTGTCACATAGGAGACACTGCCAGAGTAAGGGATACGAGGGGAGCGGAGACAACACAGGGCCGATTCTGGGATGTTTTGTTTGGGGGACAGGGAGCCTTCAGCATGTATAAGAGACGAACCTGTTTCCCGGATTAGCATGTCTTCTTTCTCTCCTCACCCTCACCATCATTACTCCGGCATCCTTCGCCTCCTCACTCTCGCTTCAGCCTCGATTCTTTCGTTTGGTACCCGAGGTTCTTAGTCACTCTTTACTTGTTCTTCAGTCGCTCGCTCTTCGTCATGCGTCGTGCTGCCGCTCTCGCCCTCATGGGCCAGGTCGCTTATGGCCAGTTGTTCACCAACTCCAGCACCACCTCACGCACATCGACCGTGGCGTCCTCGTCCTCGTCCTCGTCATTGTTCTCGTCCTCGTCCTCGTCCTCGTCGCGTCCCGTCAGTGTCTCGAGCTCTCTCGTCGTTGTGAGCTCCAACACTGTCGTCTCCAGCAGCATCGCCACGACCATTAACCTGGGATCCACCACCTTGACCACCACCATCCCCATCGTGACGACCTCGCCCACCGAGCTCACCTCGACTGACGTTTTCACCTTCCCGCCTGACACCGAGACAACGGTCGACGTCGGCACTGAGACCTCCACGGAGACCACTCCTACCGATGAGCCCACCGCCAGCACTGACATGACAACCGGAACTGCCACCGCCACCGACGGGTCTACGTCAACCGGCGTTCCCAGCGCCACGAGCACCCCCAACCCCGTCAACGTCGGAGGCTTCACTTTCCTCGGCTGCTACGGCTCTCCCTCCAGCTTCCCCACCTTCGACCTGGTTCTCTCTGCTGAGTCTATGACCATTGACCGCTGCATTGCCAACTGCCCTGCCGGTAAGCGCTACGCCGCTCTCTTCGGAAGCGACTGCTTCTGCGGTGACTTTGTCGACGACGTCAACGAGATTGCCGTCCCCGACGAGCAGTGCAACATTCCCTGCCCCGGCAACCCCAGACAGCGCTGCGGTGGCCGCAACCAGCCCCCCGTCCTCAAGCGCCAGATCATCCCGTCCGACATCCGCTTCACCATCTACGTCCGCGTCGGCGGTACCACTGGCGCCGTCACCACCGCGACTGTCACGACCACCTTCACCGTCACCACCACCGGTGCGGCCGGCACTGGCGTCTCCGTTGTCACCACCACCTACTGCCCGTACTGCGCCGACTGCCAGGGTCCCTTCTGCTACAAGCCCACTCGCCCCATGGTCCCGAGCATGCCTTGCTGGGGCGACGACTGCTACAAGAAGCTCGTCTGCTACGGCGACTACTGCGCCTACGACTACCCTTGCTACGGAGACTCCTGCGGCCGCCGCCTCGTCTGGGGCTCCGACTGCGGCTGCTGGAAGCCCGAGGTCTGCCACGGCGACGACTGCGGCCGCAAGGTCATCTGCAGCAACGGCAACTGCGAGTACGCTCAGTGCAACGGCAGCTGCAACAAGGAGAAGATTGTCTGCTACGGCAGCGTCTGTAAGGTCGAGTCCTGCCAGGGTGGCGAGTGCAACAAGAAGTACGTCTGCCAGGACGGTTCTTGCCAGCACCAGACCTGCCCATACACCGATGTCAACAAGAAGTACGAGTGCACCGACGGAAAGTGCGACCTCGTCAAGCCCTGCGAGACCTGCAAGCCCCAGCCTCCCTGCACTGGTGACGCCTGCAACATCGTCATCCAGCCTCCTCCCGTCACCCAGACTGCCTGCACCGACGGCAAGTGCACTCAGGTCATTGTCACTCCTCCCCCTGTTACCCAGACCCCTTACCCTACCGGCCCTGCTCCCGCCCCTCTTCCCACGCCTACTGGCGGTGCTGGCAACGGCGGTGCTGGCAACGGTGGCAGCGGAGGTAACGGCGGAAACGGAGGCAACGGCGGAAACGGCGGTAACGGAGGCAACGGAGGAAATGGCGGTAACGGAGGCAACGGTGGCAACGGAGGAAATGGAGGCAACGACGCTCCTGCCGGCACCCCTCCTGCCGGTGCTCCTCCCGCTGGCACTCCCCCTGCTGATGCTCCCCCTGCCGGTGCGCCTCCCGCTAGTGCTCCTCCCGCTGGTGCGCCTCCTGCTGGTGCTCCTCCTGCCGGCGCGCCTCCCGCTGGTGCTCCTCCTGCCGGTGCGCCTCCCGCTGGTGCTCCTCCCGCTGGTGCTCCTCCCGCTGGTGCTCCCCCTGCTGGTGCTCCTCCCGCTGGTGCTCCCCCTGCCGGTGCGCCTCCCGCTGGTGCGCCTCCCGCTGGTGCTCCTCCCGCTGGTGCTCCTCCCGCTGGTGCTCCTCCCGCTGGTGCTCCTCCTGCTGGTGCTCCTCCTGCCGGCGCTCCCCCTGCCGGTGTGCCTCCCGCTGGTGCGCCTCCCGCTGGTGCTCCCCCTGCTGGCGCTCCCTCCACCGTGGTCACCGCGGGCTCTGGCAAGTCTGTTGCTAGCTTCGGTGCCCTTGCCCTCAGCGTTGCTGTCGGCTTCGCTATCCTCCTGTAAGGGATGTTGTAAATCGAGACGGTCTTTCCTTTTTATCTTCTCCCGGCTCTCTCATGGGCTCGGTAATTTTTCAAATGGCGGTTTGTTGAGGGGGTGACGGTTATCTATTCGACAGAGGCCTAGCGGTCGTGGATGGTTTTTTATGGACTCCACTGCTGGGCTAGCAATGACTTGATAAATGATTCTGACGATATAGAAATAAAGCGTTTGTTTCGCACTAAACACTTGACTCGTTTTCTGCTATTTCGTCGATGCTGGTCTGGACTCTAGTACTGACTGATAGTCGAGTTTAAGAGCCCCTTAGTTGCCTCGCAAGTCGTTCAGTAATAGAAGGGTCAGGTATTGCTCCCTTCTTCCTGTATTTGCCGTCTTCGGCTTGGCATATCGCATTCAGGTGACCCAGGACCTAGACCGAAATGTAAGACTTGATTTAGTACACTGCTTAACGCCTTTTTCGTTCTCGTGTGTTTGGAAATTCTTTCCTCTGCGTCTGGCCTTGTTTGACAAGTCGTAAATACTGCAGGGCTGATTGGATCAGGCCCGACGGGCTCGTTCGAACCACGCCTTCACGGGCAAAAGGTCTTCAGAATAGACATTGGTTGGAAAGTATAAACGGCGAAATCAGATTATTGGTAGACTTGGGGCGGCCTGTGAGATCAGGGCCGGAGCAGCAACGGAGATGCCGTTCCGAATGGATCCACTCCGAATTCGTGGCCGACAGGTGGGGCCGTGAGGAATCCGGCTGGCCCCCGGCTCAGGTACGGTAGACATGACGAATCTCGCGGTATGGCAGTCTGTTTTCGAGCTCCAAGTCCCACCTCTACTGATCCCTGTGAAAATTTCTCCCTGCCCTCGAGCTATTTGAGTGATGTCATGCGGTAAGAGGATGACTGCGGGCTAGTCTATGTGGATGGAATGCTCTGCAGCTTCCTCTGCGCGTTTCTCATGTTGGCCTGGAGCGATGGGTTTGCACAGTATAATGCAAGTTTATTATCCCTCTGTGGCTGAACATTGCGGGGTGGCAAAAGGCACCAGAAGAATAACGCAATTTAGTGTGTCTGATAGAAGTGGACTATGAAAACCCATTACCACGGCACAAGTTCCATCGAAAAATTGTCGGCGTCAACGTTTCTCACAGATGTCGCATCGGCCCCTGTGCGTGTTTCAGCGCGAGGGAGATCCAGGCGGTTTTGTGACGGCGTGACGAGGCGATCGTATTAAGAGCACGGTTGGTTCCAAGTCTTCAGTGCTTGATTCTTATTGAGGAAAATATAACAGGCGCAGCTGATGCAGGCGGACAAACTGCCCAAGATGTGCTACTGTACCTCAGAACAATGGAATGGATTCGATATTGGCAGTTGTAGTTGGCAGGTGGCAGATAAGTGGAGCCTGCTCTGGGCAGGCAGCTGGCAAATGACGGAGAGCAGATGAAGTAGGAAGGCATCTCCTAGCCAGCAAGCCGCTTCCTTCCATTCAACTGCAGTGCACCTGCCTCCTCGTGCTCCTGCCTGCCTGTTTCTGTTCCCTTGTTCATTTGGAAAGAAAGAAGCGCGGAAAGAGCTTCCAAAGCAGGAGCTCTGGGCAGGGCAGCCGCACGTACCTGCAGCTTCCAGCTTCAAGCTCTCGTCCGGTGAGGTGGTCCCGGTCGCAATGGAACCCGGACACGGAAAACCCCAGAAACAGAAACCCAGCAGAAGAGCGAACCAACGCACTGCCTCTTGCGCCTTGCGCTTTGCGCTTTGCGCTGCACCAACAACAATATCCTTGCTTCCAAAGCCAATCCCTTCGTCGCTTTTCTCTCCCCCGTCGTTCCTGCTTCTGCCTCCAACTACGCCCTCCACTACCTCATCAGGAGCAACAGCAGCACCAGCACCAGCACCAGCACCCTGATTCTCCACCGAGCAGGACACACGAGAGAGCCCAGGTCCAAGGTCCAAGGTCCAAGGTCCATGGCCTAAGGCCCCAAGTTCTACCTCCATGGTTTCCCGAAGGCGACACCGACATTGACTGACACTGACCTTTCCAGACGCGGCCAGCGCACATGGATGAACTTAATCTGCACCAACATGCCCTACACGTCTTTCCCCGCGTCGCAGCCTAGCCTTCCAACTTCTACTACCACTACTACCGCCAACCTTGCTCCTCGAATTGAACATCCATCTTCCTCATCTTCTCCTGGTCTCTCTCCCTCTCCAAACTCCACCTATTCTCAGCCAGCTCACCGGAACCACGACAAGGCCCGGACAGCGACACAGAGGCGCACCCGCAGAAGCCAAGCCTGTTTTGTCCGCCTAACGTACGGATGGGTCATTGAACGCTACACTATCCTACCTCCATCCACTTGGCGCATCCCCGTCATCGCTATTGATCCAGTGTCATCTCAGCAGCAATCGCCGGAGGCACTTCACCCGCAGTCAAGGGCTCCAGAGAACCAAGCTCACCAGGACGACAATCGGACCAGGACGAGGGCGGAACGTCCGACGCAATCCGCTATGGCGACGGATCCGGACTCAACCGCAATCGCCTCCCAGCCCCGGTCTTACTCACAGTCAGAGTCACCGCGCCAGAACCAGACCCAGAAACAGGACCAGGACCAGGATCAGGGCCAGGACCATCAACAGCACCAGCAACTGAAGAAAAAATGGAAGAGGATCTGGCTTAGAGGGCTATCGGTTCGTATTCGCCCCCGAAAGGAAATGCCGCGACGGGGAGCCACCGCAGCTGCGACGGGTGCACCAGGAACTCGGGGAGCTGAAAGACAAGGGCTCGCAGGCGCAGGCGGCATCGAGAGGGGCACCCAGACCACCATCGCACGCCAGCAAACACTGCGGCAATCAGAAACGCTTGCGCACCCAAGCGAGTCAGAACCTGTGACGGACTCCGACCCCTCGACCACCGGCACCACCGCCTCGCACTCGCCCGCGACATCTACTACCGCTCAGACCACCAACGTACCCTCGTCCTCGTCGTCATCTTCGTCCACTTCGCTCAGCGCGAGCGTCGGCGCCTCCATCGGCAACTTCCCGTCTTCGTCCGCTCCGTGTCCCACCTGCGGCCAGCGGCGCAATCTCGATCTCCACCGTCCGCCGACCCCGGTCAAGCCCGAGGACCGCTTCCACTTCCGCTCCGGCGTGCCATATGGACCGTGGACTATCACCCATCCCCCGCATCTGCCCATAGCAGTCGCCCAACCGCAAGGACAGTGTCCACACCACGCCCCGCCAAAGGTTGAGAGCGTCACTGATTCCGCTCCCGGACCCCTCAGTGCGTTCCATCCGTTCTCGCGCCTGCCACCGGAGCTCCGCTCCAAAATTCTGAGATTCTACTTGGCGCGTCCTCGCATTGTTGAAATTCGATGCATGAACGACCTTAAGAAGATTCATTTCGCGCCAAACGCGCTGGGTAACCTTGCATCCAACATCGCATGGAGTGCCGACAATACCCTGCCAGCCCTTATTTGGGTGAACCGGGAATGCCGTGCCGAGACCCGCGCTTTTTACCGCGTGCAATTACCCATGCACCCAACGAACAAGATCGCCTGGCCCGTGGTTATCAATCCGGACTACGATACCGTCATTTTCACGTTTCCGTGGAGCAGCGAAATCCCTCTCGACATCTTTCTGAGTGACTGCCTTGCATTTGATCCACTGGGTGTCGGGATTCGCCATTTCGGGACCCGGGACCGTGGAGGGCCGGAGACGTGGGACCTGACGCCAGTACCAGGATGCGCGCCATTGTCGAAAAGCTTGGCGAATCTAGAATCGTACACGGAGGCTATTCAGCTGATGGATGACCGTGCAGCCGCTCGGTTTCCTGTTTGGATGATTCACGAGGGATATCTCACGAGCGGTATTCCCGCTAAGGACGCGTTTTATCAGGATGTCCCCCGGCTGCTGCTCAGTAACGACTACGAGCCACCAGATGCGGCAAACCAGCGACATGCGTTGGAGTCTTTGCGTGGGCAGCTCGGGGAATACCTACCGAAAGAAGTCGCAGCAAAGCTGGTGATGCAGCGAATGTTCTATCGAAAATATTTCCGCCATCTACGGATGAAGTGCACAAAAACGGATCTTGCAGGCCTGGGAATGGTGAGACAGATTCCAGGAGGGGAAACTGAAGAGTTCTTTCTCAGTAATGGACGAGAAGTCGCCGGGCCTCGAAAAAAGCGCAGGTCGGCGCTGGAAGTACGCCCGAGCAGCAGCTGGCACTTATGGGATGACGACTGATTGCAATAATTGCGACAACTATGGAGTTAACGGGCTGAGCATGGTTCAAAAGACAGAGTATGGGAATACCTGATAACTAATCGCGAGGATGACTTAATCTCACTTTTTGGCGGCTCATTCTTACTGCAATCGCCTTCCAGAGATATCTGTCTTGATGTGCTCGCTTTTGCCATGGAGTGATCTCTGAAGTGCTCACTGCTGAGCGTGCTCGCGACCGTTGTTAGGGACACAGCATACTGTTGGCGAAAGGCCAACCCCGTAACGTCGACTTAGCTGCGAAAGTAAAGTGTCTACTGGCTCAGTCTAATTGATGTAACCCGGCTGAAGCTTTGCGCCCCCCCACCCTCCTTTCCCAAGAACTGCCACTATGACGTCCGTTTACCTCAGTTGAAAAGACCGGCGACCCCACTGCTTGTAAGTGAGGCCCTTACACGTTTCCCTTTCATAAGTAGTAATTAGAGAGCCTGTAAAGGCTTCTGAGACACGGCGTCCTTTCGCAGGGATTTGATCTAAGCTCTCAGAGGCGCAGCATGTGCGAAACGAATATCAAAATTCAGCGCTTGCCTCCTGAAGCAAGCTGGGCATAAGGAGAGTCAAGGAAGCCAGCCGGCTTTCTGCAGCGACATATACAGGTAGAGTTTATGTTCATGGGAATGCCTTCACCCAGTCTTTTCCCGCCCCGTACTCCCTTCGTTCGAAGCCTCGAACCTGCCATACACCCCCGCGACCCCAATCCAGAAGCATATACGCCACGAGTATGTACAAAAAGAACCAACGAGACAAAATTGTAATGTGAGACATGAGATCAGCTCAAGTCCCGTCCACGTACCATCGTGTCGACCATGCAAAGCTCTTGCTCTTCTCGTTGCTCATCTTCATAGGCGGCGAGATCTTGACCTGCATCACGCCACCCCGACCGCTTTCAACAGCGCCGCCGGCAGAAGCGGCTCCCTTCTTCCGCTTGAAATCATCTCTGACCATGAGCACGATATCCAGCCTCGATACCGTTGAGCCCAGGACAAAGACTGTCGAGAGGCCGAAGCCGGGCATGAGGGCGATATCGAACGGGATGACTTGGGTGAAGCGCAGTGCCACAGCTGATAAATCTGCAAATCCGCTGATGACTGATGCGAAAGACAGGAGAAGGAGGAGCTGGTTGACGTAGACTCTGATGTTGGGCAGAGCGAACAGGGGCATTGGAGGAGCGGAGCGGGTGTTGTTGGGCAGCGGAGGGAGCGCGCGGGCTTTGATGGCGACGTGGAGGAGGAAGGCGCCAATTCCGAAGAGGGTTGTGATAAGGCTGATGATCTTTTGTTCTTGTTAGCAACGAGTCCCCAACAGGGCCCATATGGAGGATGTGTGACTTACACCATGAGCGGTCCGGAAGTGGGACGAATCTCGGAAGACCAGGATCCCGAAGACCAGAACCACCACCATTGACGGCGCGAGGATGAACAGCGACATGATGTTGGTCCACTTGTATGCGTTCGGCAGTACTTGAGGCACGTTGATGCGGATCATCAAGTTGCGCAAGTGCTCGAGACCGATGGCCAACGGGAGGACACTGAAGTAAGCAACGACAGCAAAGAGGACTGGTTCACGTCATGTTAGCAATATGCACATCTAGTCTTAAACCACAAGAGGCACTTACTGTGAATAACGAGGAAAGCAGTCCATCCTGGGAGTTTCATCCCGTTAATCTCAACCCGGCTCGCCGCGCTAAGGATGTTGTTTCCCAAAGAGTCCTTGATGACCTGGCCGTCGACGGCGTAAAAGTTGCCTTCGTTCGCAAACTTGGTCGTCCCGGACGGAATCGCTTGCTTCAGCATCTTCGTTACGTTGCGATTGCTTTTGAAGGCATCAAGAGGCACCGTCTTGCTCCTGACCAGGCCCAGGAACACCAAGCCGAGACCTCCCACACCCTGACAGGTCAGGGCGTTGACGCCCGCTTGTGCTGCCATCGAGATTGTCTGCGCGTTGATCACGACGGAAAGATTGAAGCCGTCGGTCGTGTTGACGGAGACCACGGGAGGAACATTTTGATTCGCATCTTGTCGTGATACCAGTCCCAAGTCACGGCGTTGCGCGGGCATGCTTGGTGTCGCCGCCGGCGCTGGTGCAGCTTGAGCCGGCTGGCCAGCCTGCGGCATTGGAGTTCCCTAGGGATTGGCAACGAGAGCAGAGACGACGAGGACGCCCTGTCCTCCGATACCAACGCCGAAACCGCTCGCGGCTCGGCCGAGAGAGTCGTCATACTGGACCTTGGAGTCGGGAAGGCCGCCGGCCGGCATGCTGGCGTTGCCATGGACAAGGGACTGCACGCCTCTCATGCCCTGGATCGCGTCCCCGGCACCCGTCAAGAAGCCTCCCGCGCAGCCCTGTGCAACCCGGCTGACCTCAATCTTCTGTCCGTTGAAGTCGATGGTGCTCGGGATACCGCCGCCGCCCTGCTGCATGTTCATCGAGTTGGAGACCTTCTTGACCAGCTCGCCCGCCGTGCCGTTCTGCAGGAAGCTGCTCGTCAGGCCCTTTGCGAACGTCGGGCATCTGCTGCATCGGGACGGCGGAGTCGGGCTGGAGGCCCAAGCCGACCGTGGCTCCCTGACCTAAACCCTTGCCGCACCCAGACGCCGCGGCCGGGAGAATGCGCATGATTGTGCGGGTGGTATTTGGGTTGCTGGCTTGGTTGAAGAGGGAGTTGACATCGAGGTTGGAGGTCACGGACTTGGTCAGCGCGAAGCCAAAGGTGCCGATGACGTTGGGGATGCTGGAGTCGTTGACCGGCTCCAGGTTGACTCCCGCGTTCGCGTTGAGCTTGAGGCCTGCGACTGTGCCGTTGCCGAGACCCGTTGCGACGGACACGGCGATGGGTTGGAGCTGGTTGGTCACGTTCCCACCGAGCCTGCTTACATTACGACCAGCGGGATTCCGCATACACGACCCGGTAAGAAGTTGACTGCGAACCTGGAGGAACCCCCTTGCGAGGATCCCAGACGTCCAATGCCGGGGCGGAATCGTCCACTGGAATGCGCAACAACCGGAGCGAACCAGTTCAAGTCCTTTCATGCGGCGGCTTGCATAGGGCGGCTTGCGCTTTACTTGAACAGCCAGCCACCACCGTCGGGAGCCAAACCCGAGGCAGGGTGTGTAGGAACTTCTGTCAATAGAGGCGCTAGACAGGAGCCAAGAGCGTCTCTGAAAGTTACAGTAAACTATAGAGACGTGTCAACCGCGCCCAAATGACATCGTGGACGTTGGTTGGCGCGCAAAGTCAGTACTTGAGTGCGTATGGAGTTGTGTCTGCAGGGTTTGCATGTCCGAGATGCGCAGGAAAAAAAGATAAAGGTTGACTGCAGTAGTTGGCTTCAATACGAAGTTGGCCTGAATACGAAGTACGCAGTTCGTTTACGAGATACGAACCACCCCCTTTGGACGGATAGGGCAGGTTGTTCATGATAGAGGTGGGTGACATAGCTGTGGGCTGCAGGGAGACGGGATGGGCGGAGTTTGAGAGCCGGTGCCACAGAAGAGCCAGCGATGAAAAGAAGCAGCGGCGTCAACGGGTTAGGTTGGAGTTTGCGAGTTTCAGACGGTCGAGTGACGTTCCAGTCATGCCTCAGTGATTGACACTGGTGGAAGAGGATGGAGAACCATGGTAGCTGATGTTATGGGCAATTTAAGCTGCTTGTTCCATGGTTGAAGAAGATCGCGAGTTCCTGGTCGTGCTACTTCAAGACAAGAGACTGGGAGAGAGGCAAACAACACATGGGTTCCCGGCTTCACATCTCAACGGTTCCTGCGTTGCGTGCCTCAGTCATTGCGGTGGAGTTCTTCGAGTTCTCAAGTCGAGGGAATAGAGGCAACAGGGACCCCCCGCATGGAAGGCACTTCGGCTGCGCTGACTTGCAGCGGGTCACATTGTGATCCAGGCGCCATGCGTCAAGTACTCACTCAGATCGTTCTGACAGCTCCAATGCTCCATGAACAATCCACAGGGCATCTCAGCAGTGCTTGATGATGGCAAGGGCTCGTAAACTACCCGCAAAATCTTTCCAAAAACGGAAGACCCTGCAAATAATTCCATACTCCGTGACAGCTTTTTGTGCCTCTCGTCACCCATGTTTAGCCACATGGTTCCATGACAGCTTTCTCTCCTCTGCCTGTGTTCATTAGCCACATCAAGTAGGGCAGTCAAGCCACCGACCGGCCCCGCCACCGGCAAGCCGGGCTCTCGGCCTCTCCCGGAGAAGATGAGCGGTACGTACCTTTTCCGCCGCGCCGCAACCTCGCGCTTCCCCTCTCATCGTGTCCGTCTTCGTATCATGAAGCCCAAACACAACACGCCTCTCATGGAACCTCGCCGGACTGTCAAACACATCGTTCGCACCAACCCTTCACAGCCTCCCTTTCCCATCTCTTTCCCCACACACAGGCCACACAGCATTGTTGATCACGACATACACCGGACGCCTTCCACACCACACACATCACCAAGTTTGACACCTTCTAGCGTCCGCGGCATCTTCCACTTCGCAACACTGACACGCACACACGCACACATACACACTGACCTCGCGCGCCGCTGCCATCGTCCGAGCCATCGCTGGCGTCGTCTTTCGTTTGCCTGGAGCTGTCAGAACTTTGCGACTCTGCCTGACATCCAACCCTCCATAGACCTGGCGTTATGCAGCCGACTCGTGACGTTGTTGAAGCAGTTGGCCTATCAAGTCCAAACCCCGCATCGCCGTCGTCGTCGACGCAGTCCTTCTCCCCTTCTCATCGGCCAATAGATCTGGGCGTGCGCTCAACCCACCCGTCATCTTGCTACTCCTCGCAAGACGAAGACGATCATGACGCCGAACATGAGACCAACAAGCACGAGTACGATGGCCACCACACCCAACTGACAACGGCCATCCCTGCCCGGGAAAAGCCCCCGATGCCTTGGAAGGCCCTGAAAGCCTGTGAAGGTTTTGACTTGCGCACATGGGTTGCCGCATCGGAAAGCGAGCCAACGACGACAGTGGCCTCGCCCTCTCCGTCCCCGTTGCTGTTCCCACTGTCCACCACCACCACCACCACCACCACCACAACAACAACAACAATAACACCGCGCAGCAGTTGCTACGCCCGCCGCCATGCCACCTTTCATCGCTTTCCGGACCTGCCTTACGAGCTGCGTTCCAAGATCTGGCGCATGCACCTCGCCTGGCCGCGCATCGTCGTGATCCGCGGCGTCATGGACAGCAGCTCCGGCGTCGAGCCTTCCGGCAACGAGTACGGCAACGTCGCGTGCAACGCACACTGGTACTGCGAGAACAGAAGCCCCGTCCTATTCCGCGTCTGCTCCGAATCCCGCCGCGAGGCGCTGGCCTTCTTCAGGATTCATCTGCCCATGCGCTCCCCCGACCCGGACCGCCACGGCTTCCCGTACCCGAATCAGCGAAACCCGGCGTGGGACCGGATATACATCAACCCCGACTGGGACCTCGTCCTGTACCAGGGCGCCAGTCGCACGCTAACTATGCCTATCCTTGCGAGTGACCTGTTGGCGTACGATCCCAAGGGCGAGGGCGTGGTGCACTACGGGTGCAACGACTGGCCCAGGAGCATCTGGCAGGTGAACCCGGATCCCGGGGGAGGTATCGCTACTTTAAACGAGTCGTTTGCTTTTCTCAAGAGCTTCGTTCTCTGCACAAGGTCTACGTCAAGCATGGCCTGTCCGCTTGGCGAGGGCTACGTCCATGCCGTGACTGGTGAAGTCGGTCGGGCTGGCATGCGGATGGTGGATTGGGCTTCGCACTCACGCATGCTGATGCGCACACCTGGCAACAGCATGATCCGCAAGGCTCTCGCCATAGGCAAACATGTTGACCGATCTGTTGTTGATGACCTCGTCACCGTCGAAATGAACACGCGCATCCGTAACACCTCGCTGGCAAACGCCCTTGCATCGTCAACGACAGGATGGGTGCTCCAGCTTGCCTGGCAGCCCCCGAACCGCACCGTCTCCCATGTCATGCACCTGACCACGGGTCCACCGGCAGTCTAAGTGGCAAAGATGTGTACTCTTATTGGGTAGGTTTCTATAATCGTCTATTGTCTTGCCGTCGCCCGCCTACCACACTCGTCAGCGGCCCAATAGCACGACAGCCTCATGCGGGGAAGACCAAAAAATTGAAGACGGAAAAGCCTTCGTCTGGCTCGTCGCGTCGCGTCGCGTTTGTTGGGATGATATCCTTTTGGTCACTGTTTTACACCTATGATACAACAGAAGTCTCTCATGGTCGGCATCATCGCCTGAGTGAGAGCGGCTTCAATATCCTATCCCTGATAACTCTACCCGCCACCTCGGCGCCGTGCTGAAGCGAGATGGCACCGACAATGGCAAACACTGCCGAGTTGAGCACAATCTGCTGACCCGATCCGGCAAGGTTTTCTGGCTGAAGAGCGTTCTTAGGTCAGCTACACGTGTGTCTCTCTTTTCTCTATCTTCTGAGGGGACAGTGAGACGAGAATTGTGAAGATCGGCTTACCTTTGCCGGCTTCCACCGCAAAACCTTGTCGATGCCAGCATCCAAGGCCAGTTTTTCAATGCTCTCTTTTGTGACGGCTTGACTCGGCAACTGGACGTTAAGGTTGTCGATCTTGGCGAGGGCCGGGTGACGGAATGGTTCGCGACCATGCTCGTCAGGAACGAAGGCGCCTTCCATCTCAGACGCCACTATGCTTCGTGTAGTCTCAAACACAACCGCTTGCCGGCCTGGGAGTATTGCGAACCTCGAGTCAGCCATAAAGAAGAAAACAGAAATTGCAGCCTCTAATATGCGCCCCCAGTCGAGCTCCAATCGCCAGGAGGGGAAAAAAGCCTACCCATGTATGCCAATCTGTCGTTGAAACCTCTTCGGCCCTGATCAAAGCTCTTGTGCGTGACCGCCAACCACTTCACCTCCTCAGGCAAGAGCCTGTCTCCATCCCGTCCCAAGAACCGCACGTACATGGCGTCCAGCTTCTTGGGGTCCTCGTTCACCTTCCATACGCTACGCCTAGGATCCTTGGTGATGTGCGGGGAAAATGGCGCCTTCATGCCCTCGGGAGTGTACGACCACCGCGGGCGCTGGCGCAATTCGTCGGGCCTGTCCGCCTCCTCGGTCCTCCTCGATAATTGCTCGATCTTGCTGTCTGTCGCCGTCGCAAAGGATCTGGTGATACATCGCTGTGCGGGCGAGCTGGCGGACGCAGTTCGGGGCGCCGACTGGCATCGCCTGACTGCATGCCTCGTGAGGCCGTATGCCGACCGGGAGCCGTTCGTTGCCATTGGAGGGATTGGCGGCTGGCAACTTGAGGGGGTTGAGTTGCGCGGTGGGTGAATTCGTCACTGCGAGAGCTGGCGGCTCTGTGTGATGCTCGGGAACTTTTTCGCGATGGCTGCACGGAGCACGGAACAATTTGTCGACGTCACGTGGCTGCGCGGGCGGAGCGAGGATCATGCGGGAACCGGCGCTAGTCTTCTTTGGGGATGGCTTAAAAGGGAGCTTCCGCGCGACGACCAACGTCGGGGCGCTGGACGTTGCATCCACTTGCCTACCTTCTCCACTTACTCTGACACGCATGTGAACGAGCTCCTGGCAGCGACGCGTCGACGGGTAGGAAAACTGCCATTGGGGTTTCTTGTTCGCCGGATTTGTTCCTGACATATTGACAATGGTTTGAGGATCGAACAAGGAGAATCGATTTCCTTCCACTTGTCTTGCCTTCTATTCCACAATGGCTACTCCTGGCAGAGCCAAGGCCAAGGTCAAAACCACTACGGCTCAGAGCAGTGCCTTGCTCCTCGAGAAGCTGGCAGCTGTTCTTCCCAAGGGCTACCGTTTCGGCGTATATCACCTCTCAACGCCTCCGACCAAGACAGATGCCCTCTATTCCGCACCGCCCGAGGAGCGCGACGACAAGACGTTTTGCGAGAAACACTTCCTAGCCATTTCGATCGATGCCCGTCCGAGCATCGAGTCCGATCATTCAAAGGACATCACCGCCAAGGAAAGCGGCTCCAAGCAAGTTTTCATCTTGGCCTTGGAAGTCTACATCTATACAACTGCGCACTCCAGCACCTTCTTCGTCGCCAAGGCCGACTCGACCGGCTACCTGAAGCTCCTCGACCTACCCAAGGGAACGCCCTCGCCAATCAAGGAGATTAGCAGCGCGTTCGTCACATATCTCGTTGGACAGCGCCGACGCAAAGGCATTCAATCCGTCGTGAGCCTGTTTGCCCGTGCCCAAAACCAATACCTCTTCCCCGGTAGCGTGGACTACAGCGGAAAGCATGTTCTCGATGACAGAGGGCTCGTCAAGTGGTGGTGCAAGGTATTGGATCCTCTGCTGGAGAAGCCGCCCGTGGGAAAGGGTGAACCGTGGGGAGAGGTGAAGGGCTACCTCGTCATCCCCGGTCTTGACGACTACGAGACAAAAGCCTTTATTCCGCGCGGGCCAAAGAGCGCCTCCAACTGGGTCATGGGACATGCCCTGGAGAAGATTTCACACTACACCAAGGAGTACGACTGGGTCCCTGCCCGCTGCCTTATCCCCCGATTTCCCGACGACCCAAAGTCACGATTTCGAGATGAGCTGGACGAGGAGGCCGGCAAGTCGAAGCAGCTAAAGACGACTGGCTTATGGAAGAGTGTGAAGACTTTGGAGGCATTTTGGGAGATGATGGCCTTCAGGCAAGAGTGCTCGAGCGGCCGATTGACGGGTTTCATCTGGGTTGTGTTTGATCCGAAAACAGGGAAGAACGAGCAAGCTCGACGCGAAAGCGCCACGTCAAGCATCCCTACGCCGCATCAGTCGTTTGATCCGTCAAACCCACCCACGACACCTTCTCGCCAGAAGGCTGCGCGGCCCAACACGCCAATGTCAACCCCTCGCAAGCTCTTCCCTGCCTCGCCGTCTGGCACACCGTCAAAGAAGAAGCCCGAGGAAAAGAAAAAGCAACAGAAGAAGAAGAAGAAGAAGAAGACGGGTATCGTCATGACCCGCCAGCCTCGCATCAAGAAGCAGCAGCGTAACTACCTCCTCGACAAGCCCATCTCCAGCGCGTACTACTACTGGCCAGCTGAAGGCAGAGGTCGGAAGATTTTTGATGAGAACGGCTACAAGCGCGTCAATGAGTTGTTGCTCCATCTGGATTTCTCGAAGCCTGATCTAGCGACGGGCAGTACGCGACGATGGATCAACGAGGTTGGCATGGGTGACTCATGGGGTTTGGAGGTCATGGGCAAGAGGGAGATTTCCGCGCGGCTGTCGAACGGATCGTCAGCTGGGGAGGTAAATAATCTCTCTGGCTTAATTAAGCGTAAGCGACCCGGTGATGCGGCAGGTGATGAGTCCGCCGCCAAGGTCAATGTTCTTGGTACCGGCTTGATCCGCAAGAAGCCCAAGACTGACGAGGTGTCGGTCGAGGCGAAGGCAGGCGAAGAGAAGACCGCAGTCAATGCGCTTGACGCTGGATCGGTTAGAAAGAAGCCAAAGGAAGAGAAACCTGTCGCCGAAGCTGCGGAGAAAGAAGCGGCAGTGCCTGTTGCATAAGCATCAGGGCTTCGTGATGGGCTGAGTTGATTACAGATAGCAAGGCGTTGGGAATGGTATCAGGTTATGGAAGATTTGGCTCGGCCTCGATGCTACGGCACGGCCATTGGGTGCCCTGATTTCGGGCAGACTTAGGGAATGAACAACGGGTTTAATGCAGTGTCACCCCAACATCTCACGTTCAAAAAAAAGAACGAGACTCCCTGGCTTAAGCTTCGGTCCATGGAGAATACCCGGAACAACAAAATTTGGTAGTTGTATTGGAGCTGAGTCTATTGGTGCATGCGTGCATGACCGGTTCAATAGACCTCTCATCTCGTTCTTCAGTACTGCTTTATCATCGTCATCCTTGTCGTCCTCGTGCTTGTCGTTGTAGTTGCCGTCACTGTTGTCCCCGTCGTCGCCTTCGTCGTCGTTCGAGTGTTGCTCCTCATCTTCGCCCATGTGGCCTCGTCTTCGTGCTCACATCCTTTCCCTCAACTCGCTGTTCCCGTTCCAGTCCAAGCTGACCACTACTTTTTCAAGTACTGCAGATTCACAGGCGAAATCGGCTGTCCTCCACCCAACACTGCCATGATATTCCTCATACTCAACTCCTCAAAGTTGGCATGCGTCTCGACCGTCCCACCCGCATTGTGGCAAGTCAACGTGGCCTTCGACCCCGCCATCTTCAACAGCCTCGGGTGCGGCCTCGGCTCATCCGCATGCACATCCAGCGCCACGGTCCTCAGCCGACCAGACTCAAGCGCGTCCGCCAGCGCCTCCTCGTCAACCAGACTCCCCCTCGCAATGTTGACGAACCTAGCGCCGGGCTTGAACCATCCCAACGACTCTCTGGTGATCACCTGTCCTCCGGCGGGGGTGCAGAGGACGACACAATCCGACTCTTGGAGAAGGGACTCGAGAGTCGGGTGGAACGTGGCGTTGTAGAGCGTCTCGGTAGCCGCGTCTTTGCGAACCACATCGAAATAACGCACCGCCATACCGAACCCCAACCCCAGACGCTGCGCGATCTGCTGGCCGATATTCCCGAACCCAACCAACCCCAAGACATGGCCTCGGAGGGTGTGCGAGGCAAGCGTCGCTCGCTCGTGACATTCCTGGAACGTCGCAGGGTCCGTCGAGGCAGATATGCACCATGGCAAATGCCTAAACGTGGAAATCACCAGCGCAACAGCAAAATCAGCGACGGCTTCCGCGGCAGCGGGACCCGAGTTGCAGTAGACAATCCCTCGCTCGCCCAACAGCTTCGTATCAGCCCAGTCGAAACCGGCCCCGGCGCTCGCGAAGACCCGGCACGACGGCGGGAGGAGCGGGACCAGCTCGGCGTCCCACTTTCCCATCTCGCCGCCGGTGCCCCAGAAAGGCCGGAAGATGGCGGAGAAGTCGCCCCACCTGCGGTCCCGGAGGGCGGCGCTCAGAACGGGGCGTTGGCGTTCGGGTGTCGAGGGACGGACGATTTCGAATTGGGCGGAGAAGGCGGCGTAGGTCTCTGGGTTGTATTTGATGGGGTCGCCGATGTGGAGGACCTTGAGCTTTTGGGTGCCGTTCGGCGCTGTGGTCGGGACTGCCGAGGGGTTTGGGCGGGGGACGGTCGGGGAGTGGTGAGGCGAGGCGGAGCGAGGGGTTTGAGCTGCTGGTGTTGCTGGGGGATACGGGGTGTTGTTTGGTTCTGCCATGATTGCTGGAAAATGGCAACACGTTGCGGTTTGCTCGTGATGATGAGATGAGGGAGGGGGTTCGCGAAGAAAGATTGCTAAGCTGAGATAAGATGGCAGGTAACTATAGCTCCGGATAGCTAAGCTTGCGTGTTGATGACAGCTCAGGGGAATTTTATGCGACCACGCGTTTTGACCACTTAAGGCAATTCGATAGGGCTTTCGACTGCAAATGAGTGGGTAGTTGCTTAGTATTTGAAGTGACACAGCAGCAAGGCAGCATTGGTGGAATCAGAAGCGAGGTAGTCGGTCAGAGAATGAGGCGAGATCAGACCTTTCGACAAGAGCTCTTCCGGTAATGGCCGCACGACTGTCTCTCCACTTGCCCGGGCCAGGGCGCAGGTTGGTTTGACCATTTCTTATTCTGTAGTTTGAATAAGGCGACAAACGTTCAGTGCTGCTCAATCAAGGACCGCAGTTACTGTTCCGTTTCTCCTTGGAGCCACAACAGGGCCAAGAGCTATCTGGGGAGACTCGTTGGCAGCCATGCTGCCCCTGATGATCCAACACTCTCGAGCCAGCCCGTTGTGATGGTGAAAACATATTGTATTTCCCTCTGAGCGACTTATCATCGAAGACGTTTGATTTCTGAGAAAGCATACTGTTATCCGCGGGGAATATGGAATCCATTGCAGCATCCGGGGGTACCCCGCCATGGGGGAGTTGTGGGGTGAGAATGATGACCGTTCTAGGCTTGTCCGGTCGCACCAGCTCTTGGCCGTCTTCCGACCTTCGCTTCTCAGCCCATTCGCATACGTACGAAACATGTCTTGTGAGAGCGCATGGCCTGATGGTCTCTCCATTGCCCAGGAGCCCACCTGCAAGCCCAACAACCTTGGTCATGCTACAGTGGCAGCTGGAGTCCCCCATGCAAAATTATCCATCAATAACGCTACTACTCCTACTAGTTTATACATGTACATTGCGAACTATCGATGCACAGGGAAACCTGTCTTTTCAGGAGGATGCAACAAATAACATCAACCTTTCCTTGGCGGAACGCGCAAGTCGATCCCTGGCCCGGGACTTCAGTAAGCGCCTGGCCGGCTCCCTGATCGGACTCTTCAAACGCAACATCAAATTTCGTTCGGCCGAGCATACTGAGTGACGGTGAGACCATTGATCTGGCTTTCGCTCATATCAAACTAGGAAGTCGTCCTCAGCGACGTTTTGTACTGACTTGTTTCAGAGCCGCAATATTTTATTGAATTAGTTGGTGTAATACTAGGGCCCTAACCAAATATCAACGCTCCGGCCACGTGAATTAGGGGTAAAGACTGCCCGTCTTCGTCGAAAAGATTTCTTACGAATGATGACATGATATTTTCCTCGTCAGCAGCAATGTTAGTGTCTCCTGTCTTTTGGCTCTACGGATACCATTTCACTGAAATCATGGAACGTGAAATATGTTGGCGTTCAGCCAAGTCCGACTTTGGTCGACAGACTTTCCGCTGGCTCGACTCGCCCCAACATCTTATTAAATTATTATCATACCTCTCACCAATGAAATGCGCCATTACACGAAAGGCTTTGATGTCTTTTCACTTCTCAGTACAGCGCATTTAGATGGCAGGGTCCGGCGACCCTTCCAATCAATAACAATATTCCACCGCATGCACAGTAAGTTATACCAGTGAGCAGGTCTCCCCTTTCGTCCGAGTCCGTTCGGGTAGAATCATGATCGAATTGGCAAACTCCAGACGTTTAAGCATTCCAACATACGCCGAGAGATATGGGATGAAGCACTACACCTGCAGATTATGGCAACCTTCACTAATTCACCTAAACAACGAGATTCTAGCCTGAGAACTACAGCAGCAGATATAAGTTACCCGCAGAGCAGCCCCACTGTGTTTAAGCTTCTGGTTGAAATTAGGCCGGCATTGTGTCCCTGGATGCTTTTCTTTATCATAAGCGACGTTAATGTATGATTATGCTGCTCTGAATGTACCGACTCGATGACCCTGGGATAGTTTACCGGATCACGATCATTTAAGTCGGTTTCTCCCTCTTTTACCAGCCGCTCGTTTTCCTGTTCTGGACAGTGCCATCTTTCTTTTTCTACTCTAAGTTGCATTTTCTCCTTTCGCTTACTGCTGTCAGGCGCTTACGGCTAATTCAGACTTATCAAAATGCAGGGTTAAGCCGCTCTTTTAATTCAAGGCACCTAGGGTTTGGCATCCGCGTTCTCTCTCGCCGAAGACGCGTTCCCATTCGATGAGGGGTTCAAGACGTCTGCTACGAAGGTCACTGGTGATCAAGTCGATACGTTGGTGGCAGAGATGATGAAGATCACTCCTCCGTAGGCTATCTAAGGGCAGGAGATGCAACATTGCCAGATACAGACGCATCACTTGGCACTGAGTGGTAGCACAACTAAACATGGCGTTCAATCTCAAGAGACCTTTTGGGGTTGATGAGAGTCTGCTAGGCCGTGAATTGCGGTTGCCGGCTTGATCCGCTGACATGAGTCGGTCTCATTCTGAATATAGGACGGGCCACCATTATCTCAACTTTTCATAAAAGTTCATTCGAAGTGATTTTAACGTTCTCCTCGTGATTTCATTTTTTATGGCTTTCCCACCAACCATAGGTCGAACCAATCAATCATAGCGCGAAGGCTCTGTTCCTTGCACCAGCCTGTATTTCTTTAGTCAAAAGCACGTTTGCGTTGCCAAAACTAGACTTACGTTGATACGGATCAGCAGGATCCCCTTTCACGGCAAAGCCATGACCAACGCCATAAAATAACTGAACGTGATAGGCTTTCTGTTCTCGCTGGAGAACATCAATAGCCTTTCTCCGACTCTCCGTGTTGAAGGCCTGGTCATTCTCCGCACATGATAATAATAGTGGTTCTGATGAGCGGGACTCTCTTAGCATTCTGCTGAATTGACGTGATCTTCTCAGCGACTCACTCTTCAGGTTGGAGAAATGCTCCTCCTTCAACGCAGTCGGGTGGGCAAACGCCCCGGCCGATACTACAGGCTCGCCATTTCCGGCGGTTCCGGCAAGCAAGTCACACACAAACGGTGCTCCGAAGCAGTACCCGGTGCAGGCGAATTGAGTCTCTGTACCTGGAACCTGGCCGCTGAACTTATCACGGACAGCAATCGTCCACTTGGGCACGTTTTCAACCGCAAAAGTCCAATGCTTGGTGCGCCAGGCGGCGTGATCAAAACCAGGCGGCAGCGGGTCAGTCTTGTTGGTGCGATACTTGGAGATTGGGTCCTGCGGGCAATTTTTTAGCAATGTAATTATGATACGGAGGATTCTACCCACCCCTCGGAAGTAATCCATACCAAGCGCCGTATATCCAGCCGAGGCGAAGCCGTCCATCAGCAGCTTGGCGTTCACGGATAGGCCCCACACATCCGGGAAGTAGAGCACGACATGGCCATTGGGTGAGGATCCCACGTCGGCCGGCCGGACAACGTAGGTTGGTATTTCGATAATGTCTTCGACTTTGCCAGCGGGGTTGCCGTCATGGATGGTGCCCGTGAAGCAGCATGGTCCAGGAGGCTTAGCAAGGTATTCTGAATCGTTGGACTTTGCCTGGGACATCGTAATATTAAGATTGAAGCGCAGATATACAACGTAGTTAGAAAATTTGTTGGGGCTCCTATGGATCTCGAGGAGGTATTGAGGTGGTTGAGTGAGCGGGAGCGGGCACGTCAATGGTGACGCCGTGTCGGCACCGACGTTCATGCGGGGTTTCGAAGAAGGCGCAATCGACGACACACGGACGAGGAGTTACATCCGGAAACCTGTAGTGTAAGAAGAGCTCGAACTGTGCCCAAAACTGGCTGGAAACCTTTCTTCCTTCCTTCTTCATAGATAAATTTCATCAAACTAACTTGAGCCTAAACACCCCCCATCTCTAGTTAAATAACGCCCAGACTGTATTAGATAATACTAGAGCCCGTTCTGTTCCTCATCAGCTCGCCTGCTACTTTGCCAACTCGATCAAAAACCTTCCTTCAACTTTGGATTTCCGAAGAGACAAGACTCTTCTTCGTGATTTTGCTGTGTTCGAAGTCACGATAGAACCAGCGTAGCTCGTGGATAATTTCCACCATGGCGCAAACGAAAATAATGATGAGTTTGAAGGGGTCAATGAGAGCATGTGGAAATCCCTCTTCCGGGCTTTGAAACTTGTCATAAAAAATGACTCCGCTTTGCATTGCATTCTAATGACCGATGCAATGATGTTACGGCTGGCAATGAGAACGTCGCATATTTCCTCGTGCATTCTCTCTTTCAGAGCAGCAGGTAATGGGAGAAGATAAATTTCTAACATCTTGTCCGTTTTCGATCCAGCTAGTTGCACTTTTCGGCGATGCAGGATTGCGTTCTCTCAGTTGTCGTAGATGATACCTTGCCTACAATCGGGACACTCAGCACCCAAAGCGAGAACGAATCGCAAGTCTGCTTGTCTTGTGAGTTCTCAAGAGACAACCCACCTTTGCCTAGATTCTTCTGGTTCTCCAGAATCTAGGGCTGAGGCATCTGCGAGATCTTCGTTGTCTTCTGCTAAGAAGCTTGCTGTGTGTCAGGCCCTAGTGGCGTTGTGTATGTCAGCTATGTCGTAATTTGGCATCCATGGATGGTTATTCTTTGTGAGCTAACCATCATAATTCTGCACAGCACCCCCAAAGACTTTTGCTGTGAGCGGAGATGAGAACGCCGGTAGTACGAACGCTTCGAATGTCGGAACGCATAAAGAAAAGAAGTCCTCAGCAAGCATGCGGAGCTTTGCGTTTGGTGACCCAATATTTCGAAGTGCTTTTGCGTCCTGCGCTTCCCACTTTCGTCTGTGGCAAAAGTCTTCGAAGCTTTTTCCAATAGCTTCATCATAAACGTTGATTCCAAACTGCTCAAAGGCAATTTTGATTTCTTGATTTGCAGTTCGAAGCTTGTGGAATTGTAGAAGCTCCGTCGCAGTGATGGCCCAGCTCTCCGTGAATCTGTCTGCCACACTGATATTGCTGCTGGCGCGTCGCGATACTTCCAGTCCATGCAAAAAAATGGAAGCACCTTCCTATTGAGTTGTGCTACTTCTTTCGGTGAGTCTAGACGGATCAGTATCTTAGTCTGTCATCATCTTCCGAGATGACGCAGAACTTACCTTCTGCATCGCCAGAAGCCGAGGAAAAGCCTAAAAGTCCATTTCGCTCTCTGTTCCGATCCGACTTGTGTCATCCTCAGTTTGTTTGCTTTCGTTTTCCAGTTCATGAGAATGTACTGATTGACCGTCCTTCTCTTGAACCACGGGAGCTCGGGATGATTTTCGGCTTCTGTGACTGGAATTGCCAGAGCTTGCCTCCGAGTCGTCGCTGGAGTAATATTCAACTGAAACTCTGAGAATTGGAAAGTTGTCGAGCTTCAAAATGGTCGACCACTTTGCAGCAGTCAATATATCGCCCTGCGACAGCTCAAAGCAGACTTCCCCATTCTTGACATAGTTACCGAGTCTGATTAACTGATTTTTGGCAGCGGTCTTCAACTGCTTGATTTTGTTCGAGCACATTAGCTTTTTTTCTTGGCTTTCTTAGATCCTGCATTGAAATTCCATAACTCACATAAAAGCTTAGGTATTCGTCGGCTGGCAAATATAACAGTCTCCGGTCTTTGTTAATAACTCGGATTACTTCTCGTTATTGGAACTGTGTTCCCTCCCAGTTATGCTTTCACCCTCCAAGACGTCTCTATCAAGAGTGCCGGAAGTCAAAATGACTAGTTTTGAGTCAGTCGTATTTGCAACGAGAATGGCGTCAGAGTTGCAGAGGCCTTACATGAAGAACCAAAAAGAGTCCAGGTTTGTCCCAGCCATAGCACGTTCCCATTGGCTTTGCCTTCTTTTTGACGGAAGAGCTGGCTTTTATCAACCTCCGCGGACCCAAGGTGACCAAAATCCTCGTGCAATCGGTAAGGAAGGCAATTTTCGCACCCATTGAAGCTCCGTTGCGTGTCTTTGAACTGATCGACCTAGAGTAAAGGGACGAATAAGAACATCACTGACGTAGCTGACACCTCATCGGGTTTGGTATCACACCTTAGGACGGTTCCGGGTCTGATGTACCAGTCATCGTCAGGCTTAGTTTTTCTAATAGAGACGAACGACTGGTCAATGGCGCTGCGAGTAGCCTTGCTAAATGAGAAGTCACGGTGTGCAATATCCTGGATCTAGTTAATAGTACACATCCCAAAGCGTCGATCTCGAGGAAATAAGACAAGCCACGATTCATATCATACTTCGAACTACCGATATTTCATTGGATCCTCGTCACACGCCTACAGGCCTTGCATTTAAGATCTTCCATGCACCTTCAGATTTGACCTTCGAGTAAAGCTCACCTCTACGTTATCAACTCGGCACCTGCGTCCGATGGATCGTTTGCGGCCGGTGAGCGAATGCCGGTCTGCTGCACCATCTCCAAAGTAATTACATCCCCATATGTTCAAGCGGCGCTGATCTCCAATATCTTCGGTGGTATGATGCTGGTCCCTTGAGGCCTTAGCGTCTTGGTAGCACGCTGGTGCGGTCTCCTCGACGCAGAAAAGCTGACAATCAAATCCTTCTCCGATATGAAATGTCTTTTTCGTTCGGTCAGTGAGCTCGACGTTGAAGATGTTTAGAGGACCTGTCCGATGAGCAGTCACGTGACGGGATCGAGGAGAAGTGACTGAAGTGACTGTCACTGCACCGCGACGTTTGCCTTTCTGAATCTTGTTAAAGGTTGTCGTACGGAAATTGAGGGAAAGGTCACGTACGTAATACTTCGGCTGTTGGGCAAGCATCTTTCGTTCGCAACTGTTGGTCGGCGAGCTGGTATTCTTGGAACTATTCTGGGCTCAGACGTTGGCGTATCCGATGAAAGCTCAGTCTCTGCTGAGTCTGATGCCTCGTACCCCTCGGGTTGTACCTCGTTGCGCGACGACCCCGAAGAATCGTCCGATGACCCTCGATGCTTTGATGCTTTATCTCTGCCCGATATCCATGAAAGCATAGAAGTGAAGCCTTCGCTTTAAGCATTTTCTTCTTTTGAGGTTGGTCTGCGTGGACAATCTTCGCAGGAGCCCTCGGCGGCGGCATGTTTAGCCATCAGGAGAGGCGGCGGGGGACCCGCGGAGGCGCAACACAGTTCCTACCGGCCCGAGGAGGAACACTAGGCTTGCGGCCCGCCACTCCGGGAGGCAGGTTAAGTCTACCGACAGTCGGTCTCATGCCCGGTGGAAAGGCTCCTGGCGGCAGCTGCGTCTTCTCTTATGGCCAAATACGCATTGTTACTGACCAGCCGGGCCGAACGTAGTGCTTCCAGACAGATGGAAGAACTAGCTCGCCATCAGGGCCTACGAGATCATAACGTCCTTCTTGCACATGTGGTCCAACTACATCGACGTGAAGGAACGCCGGTTTGGTCAAGTCCTCCATTCCCTAGATTTCGCTGATGTCAGCTTCAAGTAAACTTGTTGCTGAAGTTGTATGGAACACTTTCCACCGAAGAACTTACCTGCCAAGTCTTCACCATCTGGTATGGGAACTTGAACTTTCTTCCAACAGCATCTTTCAATCAATGCTTGCCGGATCCACCGACTGTTTACTGGTTCCCGATTCATCTGGGCGGTCGGGCGGCAATCCAGGGAGCTGAGATCCAGAAGGGGCGTCTTTCTTTTGTATCCCTGCCGCGGTGCGGCTTTCGGCAAATTTTGAGTTCCCCAGTCATACCAGAAGCTCTCAGATATTTTCTCTCTCTCCAAGGCGCCTTTCTTGCGCCAATCTTGTTCTGCTGTAGGGTCTTCCTCCACAGTAGGCGGCACGTGAACTCTTGATATCCTTGATAAGCGGCATTGACTGCGTCAAGGTCTTCCAAATCTGTGTATTCTGTAAGGTGCGGTGTTTCAGAGTCTGCTTTCCCCAGTCTCCTTCGTAGCCTTGCGAGGGCATGCATGCAATGTGACGTTGGGGTACATGTCGTATACAGCCAACTCAATAAGCAGCCGACGCTAGCATCGTGTGCTTGAATATTGACAGGGGGTGTAGCCAGCTGGAATTTCATGTCCATTGTTGACTAAGAAAACGTGAATCAAATTCAAAACTTCACAACCTCGGGCGATTCTGCAATCAATTATCACCAAACTGGGCCATTTCAGATGGAAACAGTACTTAACTGTCAGCCAAGCTAATTAGAACTCTAGAAGTCCAAAGCCGGTCTGCACCGAAATTTTCAGACTCTGTACTGGATTCTTCGATCTTCAGCTATGTGTGCCAGGGCCAAGGTCACCTTCCTCTTTATCAACTTTCCCAGAAATCACCCGAGCTATGCATGAACCTATCGATGTGAAACTATCATTTGACAAAATTGTCTATACCGTCTGCAATACCAGGGACCTGGCTTGTTGGTTTGTCGGAGACTACTTAGCTAATCAAACAAGGAGCCAGATCTGTAGCCACACCAGAGCGTTCCGTCCTCGTTGCGAATTCCGTCATCTGTGACAGCCCAATTAGTTCACGAACAAGAAAAAGTTGAAAACCCAAAACCTACTGAGGTTAATCGTCGCCGGCAAGTTATATATTGAGCCTCGGCGAGTCCAGCACTTGCAAAACATGTCGACGTTTTTGCCCTCGTTTTTGGTGATCTTGCAATGGAGACAAGAATCGTCGAAGCCGCCTCTGCGGAACGCATCATTAGTCAGGCTCGTACATCAGCGAAGAAGGAGCGGCTGAGGGGATACTTACAGCAACGCCCAGTACAGCTTATCGCCGCCTTCATTGGCGATGCACTCCGCGAGGTCAAGCTTGCTGTGGTGCTTTTCTCCAGACTCCTTCTTGCAGGAAGCCTCGAGAGTATAGTAGTACATGCCGTCAATCTTCGAATGCGAGGATAGGCGAATGTCGTCACACGTGTCTCTGAATTGCGATCCCGCCGGTTTTCCAGGAACTGAAGCGGCAAGGAGGGTATCGGCCGCAAAGGCGGAGACGAGAGCAATGTAGATAGATCTGAGCTTCATGATGGGACTCGGCGGGGCCAAAGATAAAAGGCAGGTAAACGTGGATGTGAATGCCGAAGATGGAAAGTGAAGGTGATTGCCCGGCCAGTGGATTGGTGTATGGATGAGTTACGAGATTGGGAAGGTTAGCCCATCGAAAAGTAGCCTTTTATAGAACAAGTTTGACCTTTTACAGGAAAGAGCGTCAGAGGCATCGCGAGGTAGGGTCAAATTTCCATCTGGTGAATTAGTAGTCTACCCACCGTACTCAGTGTCAGCTGATTGCTGAAATTTCAACCAGGGGGTTACTAGAGAGGGGAAACGGATAGATGAGATCCATGGCCAATCAAACACAGCTGAAGCTCCCATCAGGAGTTCTATCGTGATGCCTTCAGCATCGTCCGTTCCTACCGCGGCACGTGACCTATGTTAGCTATAGAGTAAATCTTGTCTAGGTTGTTCCTCTAACTATAGTTATAAGCAACTATATTATAGCTACTCTGATTATAATAGAATAAGCTCTTTAGTAATTATAAATATAGCCCTATAGGATATTTCTTAATAGTTATAAGCCTAGCTCAACTAGACCCCTAATCTACTATTTTAAAATATACTTTTACTATTAAAAGTACTTATTAAAAATTCCTCTCTCCTATTTCTTTCTTTCCTCCTTAAGATATATTATCCTCTATTATTTTAAATCCTCTATTCCTAAATAACCTTAAGTATAATATCTTCTACTAATATTATAATAGTATTATACTATCTAACTATATATACGGATTTTACTACCTAGTATATTATATTCTAAGTAGAAGCTTAAATAGCTAGAGTCTAGAAGTGGATTAACTTAGGTAACCTAAAGGGACCTTTATGCCTAGGTAAAACCTTATTAGAAACCTTAACTCTTAATATATATATTCCTAAATAAAACTGAGATATTAATACCTAATACTTATAAGAAAACAGTATTTATAATTAATATATTACTCTATTTAAATAAGAGACTAAAGAATAAGCTACTCTTAGTATTACTGCTAAGCTTAATACTAAGATATAAATAATAAATAAATCTTAACCAGCCTAACCTCTAGCTACCCTAGTTATAATTAATAAGAATACTATAAGTATATAGGATTAATACTTAGAGTACTTTTATTTACTTATTATATAAGATTCTAAATAAACCTATACGAATTAAGAGTTTAAATAAATTGACTATCTAGTTATAGAGATTATTACTTATAATATTATTATATTTATATATATAAAACTCCTCGCTTAAGGGGATATAACTCTTTATAACCTTATTATTAATCTTAAATATTATTATACTCTAAGTAACTCTAATACTCTTATTATTATTTAAGAGGAACATAACCTTATTTTAGAAAAAGTAAATAGCAGTATTAACTCTAATATCTAGATTATGGACTTCAAGGGTATCTACCTCTATACTACTTAACTTAAGCTTCTTAAAGTAAGTAATACCCTTACTTTAAAAACTTTTCTTTAAGTAATAAGTTATTACTTTATACTTACTTAAGCTAATATAGAGATTATAAATGTCCTTAAATAGGAATGAGTAGAGGTACTAATCTCTAATATAAGCTAATATACTAATAAATTTAAGGACATCTTATATAAGGATATACTCTACTTAAGATTATAAGGATAAAGCGCTAGGGTTCTTATACAACTAGCTATTTATACAGATAGAGCTAATCTATTAAACGTTCCTATAACTAGTAACGTATCTAATAATAAATAGTACCTATATAGGTCGAGCTATTAATAGCTAAGTATTAATTATAACTATTTAGACACTATTCTTACTAGATATTACTAGAAGGGCCCCTATATATTAGCAATAGATATATAAGCTACTTAGATCTATCACTAGTTAAATAATAACTTATAATAAGCTACTTTTTATATTAAACCTGCTTATAAGGGCTAGTTATATGCTATACTTTATAAGGGGAAGAACTACTAAAATCATAAGGGGGGGAATAAGGGTTTATCTAAGAAATCTAATATAGCCCTAAGCTACCCTTTTAATATAGTAATAATTGCTTTCTATATAGCTCTCTTAAATAAGGTTAGGGATAATATAGTTAACTTAGATAAGGAATACCTAAGTATCTTTATAACTCCCTACTTAGGACTTTATATATTATATAAGTCTATAGTCTTAGATAATTATAGAGAGATATACCTAGTAAATAATAAGTCCTTACTTATCCCCTTATTAATTAGGTATTATAATAGAGAATAGGTTAATTCTAAAATAACCTCATACCTAATTATTATAAAAGGTATATATATTATTAAGAACGCTCTTAATAGCCTAAAAGGTAATAATACAGAGGACCTTATGCTCTATAATATAGGATATATAGAGAACTTTTATATTAATAAGATTTCTAAAGCGCTACTTTAGAAGATAGGTATCTAGTATTTAGGGTATAAACTATATGCTTTGTTTTAGAACCTATATAAATAGCATTATAATTAAGAAACGTCTTAGGAAAGTAAACCTCGATTTCCTTAAATACAAGCCTTATTCCTTATATTCTATTACTAAGTATATCCCCTAACGTATTAATACTACTATTAATAATACTAACTATACACTTATTATATATAAGTATACCTCTTTTATACTATTACTAAATAGGAGCGATAATATAATATTTTAATACATTTAGATTAGCTACCGTAGCTCTAAAGCTCTTAAGTAGCTTATTTATACTACTCAGGGGGTAAGGATTAAAGGCCTAATATACTTATAATACTAGTATTATATAGTTATATATTAAATAGGTAATTTTAAGATATATATTAGAAGATGAAGTAATATATCCTTATTATAGAATTATATAAAATCTCTTTAATTACTTAGAAGACTTTAACTAGAACTAGTAGCTTCTTATTATTAAGGATAAATATATTAGTTAGCTCTTTATATTCTTATATATTAATAAGACCTAAGGTAGTATTATACTCGCTCTACTTACTTTTAAATAATAAGTATTTTAATAAAAGGGACTTTTAATTTATAAGATTAGGTAAGATATTAAGAGGTTAGTAATTTTACTTATAGGATATATAGATTATAAGAATTAGACTTATATAGAAGGAATAGAGGTTAAAATAACCCCTCTATATATAAAAGAACTAAATAATAGAGGGGAATAGGCTAGCTAGGAAGTTATAATATAAATAATTAAGATACTTACTATAGCTAGCTTACTTATAGAACTATAAGCTAAGATAGTACTAATAGCAGTAATACTTTATAATATAAGCTTACTTAAGCGCTATAACTAGTATTCACTATTATAAATCAAAGAGGAGTAGTTCTACTAGTACTTTTACTAGTAATAACCTAATAATAGAGCAGCACTAACCTATAACCTTTGCTCTTACTAGGAATATATATATACTTATCGTTATTATATATACCCCCTTAAGAGGGAATAAGAGAGAGGAATTAATAAGAGAAGCTTTAAGGTAGTGCTATAGGGATATATTAGATACCTAGTAGGATACATTCTAAACGCTTATAACTTATATAAAGTTTAGATCCCCGCGTTGTAATTCATTATTGTTATATAAAATATAATATTTAATAAATAGACGTTCTATATAAAGAATAAGGTAAAAGAGGCTATCTTAGAAGATATTATTTATAATAAAGTAAAAGAGATTAAAGAACCTATATTATAAGTTAACTTTAAACTTTAGATCTTAGGCGTTATAAGTAAAGATAAAGCTATATTAATACTTATAGCTAAAGAATAGTTACTTATGCTAACCCTTATTCTTATAACTAAGTCTCTAAATAGAAGAATCCTAAAACTTCTAAAGGGATAGGTAGGCTAGAAGGGTGGGTAGCTATTATCCCCTAATCCTATACTAGAGCTAGATAAAAGCCTAGCTCTAATAAATAGAGTAGTAAATATAATATATATATATTAGAAATGAACTATATAAATAAAGCTATAGTAGAAGTTAATTCTAAAGGGGAATAGATTATGGATTATATTATAATTAAACTACTCCCTACTTTATAAGATATTTCTAGAATAAGTGAGAGTAATAAAAATAAACCTTTAGATAGGAGGCCCTTAAATCTATTAATATAGCTATATTAGAATAATAAGGAGAGGGCTAATATTAAATTGAGGTCTAACTAGGTATATACCTAAGAGGATTATAGCTAGACTTATTAAAGCTAATAATTATATAATCTATTACCTAATAACTTATAACTAGGAATAATAGAAAGCAAACCCTGCTCTAGTTATTAGTTTTCATCATAATATTCTATAGAGCGGGAGTAAGTATCTAGCTTCTTTGAGATTTTTATACCTAATTAATAAAAGGCTTTTTTAGAAGCTAGTATAGGGTATTATATACTCTATAGCTATATTAATATTACTATTTATAGTATAAAGGCTGCTTATATAACTATAATAATCTATAAATATCTTATTATTAATAACCTTACTAAGCTACCTTACTTATAGAAGAAACTTTTAAACCTCCTATAGGCGCTCTATAATTACTTTAAAGAAGTAGCTAAAGTTAAGATAAGTAAATCATAATAAATAAGTATATAGCGTGTTATTAACTAAGGAATAATAATAAAGAGACTAATCCCTTTAAAGTAGGTACTTACTTATAGATTTAATAAGGATAATATCCTTAATTAATATAAAGTAAGAATTTATACTTAGAGTAACTAATAAGAGAAGTTACCCCTTAAATAGACTTATATAGTAACCTTCGCTACTTATACCTTGAGGGTAGTAATAGTAATTACTATATAATTTAACCTTAAAGTTAAATAATTTAATATTATTAATATATTCCTAAACGCCTCCTAAGACCTAAATAAAGACCCTATTATTTATAAACTACTAGATAGCTTTAGGTATCTTAGAAAGTATATTAAATTATACTATATGCTCTATAAGCTAAGGGATATATTATTACTCTAGTATAAGGAGTTCTCCTTAACTCTTTAATATCTAGGCCTAATACTTATAAGTAAATGCCTATATCTCTTTTAGTTAACTAATAAGAAGGTTCTTATTATCTTCTATATAGATAACTTCCTTATTCTTTTTATAGGAACTATAAAGAAGTAGTATAGAGAGTAATTACTAGCTTAAATAAGGTATATAAGTTAAAGGAATAAGGCTTAGTTAAGTACTATCTTAGAATTAGAGTTATCTATAACTAAACTATATAAAAATATACTTTTTATATAACTAGTATATTAAGAGGGTTATTAAGAAGTTTAACTTACTTAACTTAAGAGCGCTAGTAACCCCTCTTTTAAACCTACTACTTCTAAAGAATAAAATAGTAATAATACTATTAGAAGTAAAGACTTTCTAAGATAATATTAGCTCTATACTCTAATAGTTTAACTTATTATAATTTAACTTAATATTACTTTTATATACTCCCTACTCTTAATATTCCTAATAAACCCCGCTCCTTATTACTATACTATTACTAAATAGGTTATGTAATACTTATCTTATACTTATTACCTTATAATATACTTTAGTAACTTAGGGGTAGGTAGGTACTACTAATTATAAGTAAAACTTTATTTATAAATAATAAGGAGATATATGTAAAGGTGTTGAAGGGGCTACGAGCCACGGTCAGGTCAAACTAATAGCAGAAGCACCCAAAAGGTAGGATTAGTATTATTACGCTACTTTTGCTTGCTTCCTCTAAGATACTTTATTTCTAGCCTTTAGCAAGTATTTACTAAGTCTTCGCTATGAGGGTTCTATGCCCTAGACCCACAGGCCTCTCTATCCTTTTGGCCTGCGCTGGCTAAGACGTCTCCGGCTTCTCCGGTCTGGGTATCCAGTCCCTTATAATATAGAGGTTATCTTAAGGGTATATAATCTCGCTCTTTAGAGGACTAATTTAATAGAAAGCTACTTAATAAGCTATAGTTATAATATTAATAATAGAGGTAGAGCTTCTAAGCCTTGAATAGACTACTAAGGAGACTATTACGCTTTAGAAGCTGTTTAGGGATATTACTCTCGAATTTAGTAATATTTAGAAGATTTACTATAATAATTAATAGATGATTCGTCTTATAGTAAGGGAAAAATAATAGATCTTAACTAAGCTATAGTATATTAATATTTAGAATAAATAGCTATAATAACAATATATTAGAGGATAGTATAATATATATACTAATAAATAATATACTAGCTAATAGTCTTATAAAGGTTCTTAACTATAAGAAGTTTAAATAGTTCTATTTACTTCTTAATCTAAAAGATATATAGAGAATAATTATAATAAATATAGGATATTTTAAATAAGTATAGAAGGGTTAATAGCGCTTAATTTTTAATTAGTTAATAGCTTACTAGCTAGGGAGCTTGAAGTTACTCTTATAGGAGCAAAAGAATATAACTTACCCTAAAGGGCTACCTTAAAAATACTAATTTTCTGTTACTTAACCTTAGAGGATTTACTTATACTAATCTATTAGAAGATAGTATAAGGGTAGTAATACCTCTAGTAAATATATATTAATAAGATTATTAATTATATAATATATTATAATAGCTATATTATTAATAGGTATATAAGGTATAAGTATACTTATACTAACTAATGGGTTCTAAATAGAACTAGGGCATGAGATAGAGTAATAATACTATATATGCTAGAACTAATTATTACTTTAGGAGTCTTGCTTAAACCCTTATTATTACTACCCTTCTTTGCTATTATAATCTCCACTTTCTAAGTAGTAATAGCCTTATAGAGCGTAGCTCTCTAATAAGTAAGGGTCTATAGGTTATATTAAAAAATAGTTATAAAAACGAAGTATATATAGAATCTTATCTTTCTAACTACTAGGTCCTTTAAAGTCTTAGCTTTAGTATATTAATAAGCTATAATAATAATAAGGGTATTTAGCTATTAATAGGGTACTTTCCCCTTATAATAGTAATTATACTTACTTATTATACTAAGTAAGTACTTTCTATCTAACAAGACTAAGAGCCTCCTTAAAATATATTAAAAGTAGCGTTTATTAAATAGGGGTACTTGCTCTATTTCTATATATAATTATAATAATAAAGGGATTATAAAGAGGGTATAATATACTAGGGGCTATCTTCTTAGACTACTTAGGAGGGTAACCCTAGGGCTTCTTAAGCTATAAACCCTTACCCTCGGAGTTACTCTCTATAGAGTACTTCTATTTCTTCCTTTTACTTACTATATAATATATTAATATAGTATATATTAATAATAAGAAGTAATAATATATATATAACCTTATTATTACTCTCTATGGGAGGAGGGCGCACCCCTCTACTCCTAGCTTTATTCTTACTTTTAGTAGCGCGCGCCTTGTAAGGGCTATAGCCTAACTAGTCTTTTTTAGGAGGTATTTATAAGTATATTAGTATATTAGTATGGCTTTAAAATTGTTATGCGATATAAGTATATGCGCGCGCGCGCAATAGCGTTATTATTAGGGATAAAGTTAGAAATATATATAGTTATTATAATATAAATAGGGGAGAGTTAAGAAAGTAGGAGAGTAACTAGGTTATTTTATTTAGAGTTAATATAATAGTAGCTACCCTGCCTAGGCTAATAGGAGATAGTAAATGCTATTACTATTAGTAAGAGTTAGTAAATAAAGGGTATTATAATAATAATAGTAATAGTTATAAAGGTAGAAAACTATATGTTGGAAGCCCAGTCGGCGGTTCGTCGCCGACCCAACCGGCGCCACGTCGGGCCGATCGGACCCACCCATTGCGCCGATTTAACCAATAGGAGGGCCAGGACCCCATATACAAGGACTGCCCATATAGCCATTATAACTACTAAACCTATAATAGATAGATATCACGAATAACTATAGTATTACAGAAGAACCCTATCTTTCTAGTATGATTACCTGCATAGGATAGTTATTCCGATACTAATTAGTAGTTAACTTAACTATTATAACTACTCGAGTTACTATAAATTAGCAAGGTTTATTACTACCTACGTTAGAAGAGACGTCTCCGCTATTAATATTACTACTACTAGCAGAGGGATTAAAGCGACTATTACAGGCTACTATAATAACTATTCAATAACATCCAGGCTACTTTACGCCTATATATAATAACTAGTTGAGTAAACAACTATAGTAATAATATCTAGGCTGCTCTATGCCTATATATAACGACCTCGATGCGAAAAGCTATAATATCGCGAAAATAACGCATACTATACCCCCCCCCCCCTTCCACTACTCTATTCACAATAGCTACCCCAACCGCTAAGCCGGGTAGCAACCCCCCTCTTCCTCCTATTACTTATAATAGATCTATCTAAGGATCTATCTCTAGCAATATCCCTATCCCTACCTAGCTTAAGGGCATTATCCAGCCCGACCTATAGGGTAAGGTCTTCGAGATCAACAAGGAAAGTAATAATATTCCCGATATATCTATTAAATAGGTAAATATATAGATAGGCTATTAACTTGAGGTCTATAAGATCGATAAGAACACTAGCCGAGCCTTCTAGTACGAATTCTTATACGACTTTATTAGCTAGACCGCTAAACTATTTAGCAAGACTAACTAGAAGCTTAGGAAGGCCCTTAAAGACTACGTTATTAGCTATAGAGTATAGGTTAACCTAGTAGCTAGAATAATCTCTATTAGGCTTATTAAGGTTATAACCAGACCGAAGTTCTATTACTAGAGCTAAGCCTAGTTAGATGCCTATATAGATAACTTCCTATAATACCTCGCTAATAACCTAATATTTATTTGCGAGATATTAGTACTAGTTATACTTATACGCCTGCCCTATCTCACGAGACCTGAT
This sequence comes from Colletotrichum sansevieriae, assembly GCA_026260285.1. NCBI lineage: Eukaryota > Fungi > Ascomycota > Sordariomycetes > Glomerellales > Glomerellaceae > Colletotrichum > Colletotrichum sansevieriae. Next base: position 60,537 of record JAOQIF010000208.1, on the reverse strand, counting down.
AAGAACCTCGCCTAAGCTAGCAATACCTACGACTTCCGCGCTAAACTAAGAACCCCGCAGCTACAGGCCCCTCCTATAATATGGCTAGTGAAAACTACGCCTACTAGCAGAGATAGCATAGTTAATAATAACTAGGATATAGGCTATAATAGCCTCCTAGCTACGCTAAAGCAGTTAATAGATCTAGCTAAGCTTTATACTAACGATATGAGGTATAATAGCGCTAAATACGATATATTAGAGGCAAAATTAACTATCTTTCGGGATATCTATGAGAAGGTTAGGATCTAGTAATCGCAAGCTACTAGCGCCCTCTCCCTCATATTAAAAGGCCGAGCCTGCGATTACTATTTCAACTGACTTAGCAGCACCTAGTTAAGCCTCCTAGCTATAGTTAAAAAACTCTACAACTACTTCGAATCCTATAATACCCGCTAGGCCTACCTAATAGAGTAGCGCTAGGCTATATTAACCTAGGTTATCTATAATAACCCCTCTAAAACGAGGATAGAGTGCTTAGAGATCCTCGTTAACTATATAACTAAGGTCTAATAAGCTTTACTACTAGCCTACTACTCCGATCTCATCCTATAGGACTATATTATTAACGCCTACTAAGGGGTTGAAGAGTACTATCTTTACCTCTTTAACCCTGCTGAGTCAATAGAAGGGGTCCTTAGCTAGTTATATTTAGCTATCTTAATAATAACCCAGCCTATAGCGCAATATATCGCTAAAAACAACGATAAGACTGGGGTCTATTAGACCGACCGCACCTACTATAGCAATAGCCGAAAGAATTATTTTAGGCCCTATATAGCTAGTAATAGCCTTAATAATGCAGCAAGAGCTAAAAAGTGCTACGTTTGTAGCAAACCCGGCTATTAGTCGATAAAATATACTAACAACGATCGCCATAAGGCCTATAGCAAGTTTAAGAGCAGCCAATACGTCCAAAACAACGCTAACCCCGCTAAATATCACTAGTTCTTAGCGTAGTATAAGGGTATTAAAGACCTCGCAGCCACCACGGCTAACCCCTCCGTTATTAATAACCCCATTACCCTCTTTTACTAGTCGTTATCTATTAATAATAATAATAGTAACGAGGTTAATAGCACTAACGACGAGGCCTTCCTCACTACTACCTATTTCAACTAACCTACTGCAGTTAATAGCAGTAACGTGATAACCCGCTTAGCCGACTAGTCGACCCTCTATGCAATTAACCGCGTTAAACCCTCTCATAACGTATTAGTTGATAATAATAATAACCCCGTTGCGATATATATTACTAACCGTTATTTATTAACTATATTCAGAGGGATTATCCCCAACTCTAGCGCAGCCCGATATTCAACTAGGGGTCACCCGTAGTTCCTAGCCCTATAAAAGAGGGTTAACTGCTAACTTAACCCCTCTATAGCCGGGGCTGCCTCGATCCGCTTTAGCAGCGCTAACCCTATCAAATCCCTCGGAATAATAGTTATTATAACTCCTTTTGGCGATATAACCTTCTATATAATGCTAATAAATACCCCCTTCTTATTATCCCTTTATAATATAGACCGACTTAGCGTGAAATTCGATAATATCGCTAACTAACTTATTCGTAATAACCTCACGACCCCGGTTATACGACTATAGGGCTATCTATAGTTTATGACTAACCCGGAAGAGGCCGTCGTAAGTTATAACCTTACTAATATCGAATTACGCTATATCTACTATCGTTTTAGTTACCTATCTATCTAACGACTCCATAAAGTCCTCTAGCGCGCTAGCTATCCCGTTAATATTAACATTATTAATAAGTTAATAAAGTTTTACTACTACTACTAACTCTATAGCAGCAGCCCCTATCGGTTTAAGTTCATAATAAAAGACGACTGCAATTTCAACTACGAGATCGTTATTAATGTTATATATCTCGATAGCAACTGCCCTACCCTCTACGTTATTAATATAGCTACTACGTTTAATATAGCATGCTTTATAAAGGATATATCCGCTAAAACTATATAGCAGACCCTTCGAATCTGCTAGATCGATATATACTAGGGCCTACCTAACTAGATAGTTACTGATACTAGCACCTCCTTTCGATCTGCTGAATTTCGCTAATCTATGCGAAAGATAGCGATCTCTATAAAAGAGGTCCTAGTTAAGGCTTATAATAGTATCGGGAAGGTCGAATAATACTATAAGCTATTACGCTAGGCTTATGAGATTATCCGGGCGGAAGATCCCTCTACTAACCCCGACGTTGCCCTCTAAATAGCTATAAAAGCTATTAATAATATCGCTAGGCCTAATAGCCTAGTACTAACCCTGCTAGTATTCAGAGCCTACCTGCACCTAATGGACGATTTAGCACCCTCGCTATCGATTATATAACGCGCCTAAGCTATATAGAAGGCTACTAATAAGATCTGCTAACTCCACGCTAGTTATTAGGTTAATAAGGCTATTATAGCCCGAAATAGCCCTATAACCGAGCCTACGTTAAGCCTACCTCTCTAGTTAGAGGTTAGAGTATAGCATAAAAAAAATAGCTAGAAGGGCCCTTACTAGCTTATCTCTAATAATAGCTACGAATACATAGTTTAACTACCTAACGGGCTGAAATCCTTCCGGTCGACTGCTATTAAACCTTACTACTAGTCGACTAACCTGCTAACGAAACCCGATAGTAATAATAATAGGACCGCAACCCCTAACAGGGTAACTAAAGAAGTCTACGATACTATCGTTATTACTAATAATATAGCTCCCACCCTACTATAGCGCTGAGGCTAGCCCCGCTATAACCTAGCGCTAGGTCTAACCTTAACTATACTCCTCGCTAAAACGGATATCACTACTACTAACGAGGCCTTCCTATCCGCTAAAGAGCAATCTAACCACGACCTCGCTATTAAGTTATATAATAACGGCGTAATTATAACCCCTAGAGAGCCTTTTGAGCAGTCGACCTAATAAGAGATCGAATCCCTTATCGAACGAGGCGTATTTAACTTCGTTAGGTATAACCCTACTTATTATAATAGGATCCGGATTTTCCACTCCTATATTATTAACGAGGTTAAGGGTAAGATAACCTAGCCCTATAAGAAGTCGAGACTTATTATTCAGGGCTATGCTAATAATAGTAAAGAGGGTATTTTAACCCAGGCCTCTACGATCTAAAGAGCTAGTTAATAGCTAATCCTTGCGATCGCCCCGTTATTATTAGCTAATAGCAAAACCCTTTAGATTTATAATATTACTCAAGCCTATATCTAGTCTGCTACCTATCTCGCCCGCCCTATCCTCGCTAAAATCCCCGCTTAAATATAGTATAAATACCCTAATAATACTATTATAGAGGTTGTAAAACCCCTCTATAGTATCGCTAAGGCCGGCACCTATTAGTAGGCTATATATAGCTGCTACTATAAAGAGAGGCTTGAGATAGAGACTTCGTTATTTAACCCCTGCCTGCTTATATTAACGAAAAATAACCTATCTTTTGCTATTATAGGTATATAAACTAATAATACGTTAGGCCTATTAAACGACGCTTTTTCCGCCCTTGAGGAGGCTAAATTAACTAAAGCCGGCTTTTTAGCTAAACCTAAGCAGATCCTCGCTATTGATAACCCCCTCGTATTTAATAGTAGGATCGTAACGATTAATAATAGCAATACCCTCACCCTTCGCCAAAAGGACCAAGGGCTTAAGTTATACCCTATCGACCCCTCTGCTAACGAAGCCATCCGAAAGCAGTAATATATTAAATAACACACCCGCAGCGCGTATATCGCATTAATTTGCTAACCTGAGGCCTATTTTAACCTATCTATCGCTATATAATAGCAAAACCCTATAGTTAACGACGTTAGAACCCTTAACTAGCGAATACTTTAGTAGTTATAATCCCTCGATAGAGGCCTCAGTTTTATCCCGCTTAACCTCGCTATTACGAAACTATTTGTTTTTATTAACGGATCTTTCGCTAATAATAACAACCTATTATTATAACTAGGTTTTATTATTATACTAGCTAATAAGACTAATAATAATAAGGCTATTAATATATTTGAAATCAATAGTAACATCATCTACTATAGCTCGACGAAGTCAAAACGCGTTACCTATAGCATACTAGCCTCGGAAATCTATAGCATAGTTGCTAGCATTAATATAGCCTATGCGATCGTAATAACCCTCTAAAAGGTCTCCGATCGACTAGACCTACTATTAATATCGATTATTATTTATACCGACTCGTATTTGCTATACGAGTGCCTCGTTAAGCTAGGTATAACGAAAGAAAAGCGCCTTATAATCGATATAATAGCGCTATAGTAGTTATATAAACGCCGCGAGATCGCAGAGATCCGCTAGATCTATAGCGACGATAACCTAGCTAATAGACTTACGAAGTCAACGCTGAATAAAGCCCTCTAATAGCTTATTAATAATAATAAGGCGACGATATGGATAGAGGGGTGGGTCGTCCGATAGTAGCCGGGATCCTAGCCCGTAGCCGGGGCCCCGCGCGTAGTAAAACCGGGGATATATAGTATATCGGGAGATAATAATAAGACGTGCGAAAACTGCAGTTATTAGGCTATTTAAGCCCCTTTTATAAGTAGTACTATTTAGTAGTTATCTCGATAAATATAGGCTATTATAGGGTAGGTACTAGCAGTAATAAAAGACTGCTAGTATTAGAAGCCTAGTCGGCGGTTTGTTACTAACCCAACTAGCGCCACGTCGGGCTGATTAGACCTACCCATTGCGCCGATTCAACTAATAGGAGGGCTAGGACCCTATATATAAGGACTGCCTATATAGCCATTATAACCACCAAACCTACGATAGATAGATATCACGAATAACTATAGTATTACGGAAGAACCCTATCTTTCTGGTACGATTACCTGCGCAGGATAGTTATTCCGACACTATAACTATTTACGCTTCGCTTATATATAATATAAATAACTTTACTTTAATATTTCTTTTATAATTAGGCTTATTAATAGGTTATTTATATATATATCGCTTTATATTTAGATATTTTAAAGGATATTATATAGTTAGGCGTTTTTCTAGCTGCTATTATTTCTAGGGGGGTATATTATAATACCTTTAGTATTATCCGTTCCTACCGCAGCATATTACCTATGTTAGCTACGGAGTAACTCTTTTCCAGGTCGTTCCTCTGACTATAGTTATAAGCGACTACGTTACGGCTACTCTCGTTATAATAGAATAAGCTCTTTAGTAACTATAAATGTGGCCCTATAGGACGTTTCTCAATAAGTTCTGATTTATCTTGTTTTGAAAGGAGATAGAACTGCCCGTGCTGACGAATCCATGCCACCCTGTCCATCTGTAACACAAACTTCGGCCTCGTGGATTAAGATTTCTTTGTTCGATGATCTCGAGTGACGCAAAGTTTGTGCTGCAATGTTTGGCAATTGCTGGAGGTCGTCTTGAATCGAACACCTGATCATCTGATCACCTGTACGTCTGAAATAGTCCATGAGATGTAAAGACACAATTCGCGTTCCATACAACGGAGGACAGGTCTTCGGGGCTTTGGAAATCGTAGGTTGCTTTAGGCTTATTCAGATCGTTTTTCCACTGGACAACCTTTCTGAATAGCAGCTATGTCAACAGAAAACATCATTCCCGGGCTTTGAGCCATTCATCAAAGACATGTTGAATTCCGCTGAATATTAGCGCCGCACTCAACTCAGTCTGCGCTTACATGACAGTCAGTTTGAGTTGCAATGAAATGGCCTCTGTCATTAAAATGAGTCGTAACAAGAACTTGAGAAGTGGATCTTCAAACAGCAAACCACTGCAATCGTGAGAGGGACGACATCAAACAGTCGTGTCAGTCGAGTAAACGAACGAACCGTTTCAGACCAGACATGCTGTTGAATATGTAGTAAAGCGACTCATGCCCAGTGTTACCTTCCTCATCACCAATTAACCTAAGAATAGGCTCTAAATGACACCAATTTCGTACTCCAAAGCACCTGCAGCACTACTGTACGGCTGAATGGTCAAAGAATTTGATATTGCTTGTTTACTACTTGCTCTGCCTAAACTTGTTTTGTTGTGTATTCGCTACCAACTTTGACTTGGACTCAAACCGAAGTCAATAGGCACTCTAATACCAAGTGCCTGCCACATCGCCGCACCAAAGTTTGCCGTCCTCGTTGCGGATTTTATCGTCTGCAACACCCATTTTAGTGGTTACTCATGAAAGAAACATACGATTATCATGACGTCTTACTGAGATTAATAGTCGGTCTCTGCTTCCTCCCATCTTGCGTTGGGAAGCATGAACAGGTCAGGTCCACGGAATCGCCTTCATTCTTACTTATCTCGCAGTTGACGCAGGAATCATCGAATTTGCCGCTAGAGGAAAGATTCACAGTCAGTCAAGTCAGGTCTACGCGGTAGAGCCTCAAGTCTGAGTCGTTTGCTTACTCTCGCTGCCACTCCAGCGTGGTGCCTTCGACATTGGTGATGCAACGCCCAAGCAACAGTGAGTTGTCATGAAGATTTCCAGACTTGTCCTTGCATGAGGCCATAAGTCCAACGTCGATGTGGTTGGGGACTTTGGATGACCCCCAAGAAAGGATGATTTTCGAGCAGGTGTCCCTGAATCTTCCTCCTTGCGCATTGCCAGGAACAGCGCCGGCAACGATGTTGGCGGCGAAGCTGATGATCAGAGCAGACTTCATAGAGTTGAACTTCATTCTGAATAGAAGATGGAAAGGGAAAAGAGGAGTGCCTGTAAGTGGATCTGGTCGGACGCGATGTTGCGACAATCCAAAGTTATGATGAGGAGTTGCGCGATAATCTCGGAGGATGAGCAGATCATGAGAATGGTTCAAGCTTTATATGCGAGATGGAAACGGTTATGGATTTGCCCTCGATCGAGTCCACTTCCCACGTCCAGTCCCTTGCGCGGAGCCTAATGCTTGCCGACATGCAAGTAACAAGCTACTGATTGTTAGTTGGTTGTATTGAATCACTGGGACGTCCTATTCTGAGGCAAAGGGGCCCTACGTCGAGTCGAACGCTATAAAAGTATATCTAGAAGAGAAGAGGAGAAGATATTAAATATAAGTATAGCTATAATCTAAATAAAATATAATATATACTACTCCTTATCCTACTCTTCCCCTTTCCTTTCTTTTTATATTATCTACTAAGTAGGATATTCTATATATAAAGAGATAAGATTATGAGGCTTTAGATAGTATTATAGCTAAAGCTATAGTAATACTAAAGGGAACTATCTAGTTAAGTTATTATATATATTTCTACTAGCTAGTAATCTATACTAGCTTAGCATATATTCTTTTCTTTTATTATGAGTATACTAGATTAATAATTATAATAGAAGTATAAGGTTAGAAGGATAGGTTATGCCTATTTAGAAGCCTTAAATAGAAGCTTTATATCAATACTCTAGCTATAGGGACTTATAAAGCCTAATTATAAGAGTAATTATATAAATAGGGCTAATACCTCTTCCCTTAAAGGAGCCAAGGCTTAGGTTTTATATACCCTTACCTCTTTATAATAGATTATAATTATAAAGTAAAGTAATATAAGTAATCTAAGGTATACCTTAGCAGGGGCATATCTTAATAAAGAAGTTTAAGTTTGTAATATATGTAATAAACTCGCGCTATTTCTCTCTAAGCTATTTAAATATAAATATCGCCCTATTAAACTAAGGAATACCTCGCCCAACTACCTTCTAGTAGTAATATAAGTAATATAGCGCTTTTAGGCGCTTATAAGAGTATTATATATTAATATCTTTATATACGGAGCGCTTATAATATATTATAAAGTCTCTATAGTTACTCTATATAGTAATAAAGTAATATAGATTAATATGAAAAAGTAGTTATAGCTCTATTATAGGCTAGGTAGAGATCTTAAGCTCTATATACTAGTATTTATACAGCTAGGTAAATACCTACGAGGTATCTAAGTACTCCTTTAGGTTATAGCAGACCCCCCTTCTTATATAGCTATAAGTAAGTAGTTATATTAGGTGGTCTAGAGAAGCTATATAAGCTCCTCTCTTTACTAGCTAGTCTACTATCTTATTACTTGGGATCTCTATATAGCTTAGAGTCTAGTATATTATAATAGGGACTACCTAGCTAAGAGTAATTCTTTACAAGTCTAGAATAGCTTCTTATAAGGATAATAGCAGGGTACCCTCTAAGTAGAAAATCGCTATAATATTATTTAGATAAATAGTAATCCTAGTTATACCTAAGTCTATATACTTAACTATAGCTTATAGCTCTACTTAGGCCTCTTCTAACTCGATATTAAATATCTCTACTTATAAGAGCTAGTAGTAGCTAGCGTAGATTAGTTATAAGCCCTAGTAAACTATATATCTAAAGCTAGTCTCCTCTAGGCTTAGCTACGACCTATCTATATATACGACCTATCTATATATATACTAATATATATTAGGGGGAGGGCTAAGGCCTAGTATAGATACTGCTCCTTAGTAGCTACCTCTTTTAGTATATACTTATAGGGCGTATCTTATAACTTATTATCTCTTAGGTATAGGACTAGCTAGGAGAATATTAATATACTCTCCGCTATACTAGTTAAGTTTATTAGTCTTATTAAAAGGTCCTAGTTCTAGAGCGGCTTATAGCCCTATATCTATATAACTAAGGGGTAGTTTAAATCTAATAACCCTAGCCTTAGGGTATATTATACTTAAATTATCTAGAGTAGAGCCTCTACTAGTAGTATACTAGATTCCTATAGTAGAACTAGGATTAGTATAGTCTGCAATACTAATAGGTAACTATATATAGCTATATTAATCGCTACCTATATAGCCTTAATCTAGTCCCCTAGCCCGTAGTTTATTATAAGGTAGTCCCTACTAGGGCCCTAGTAATCATGCCCTAGCTTCCTTAGACCTAGGTACTAGATCTTAGCTATAAATAAGGCTTTTAGGATAACTATTATATAAACCGCCTTCCTTATAGCTAATATTAGTATCTTACTATAGACCTTATTTAAGCCCTAGATATAGCTAGTAACCTTCTAGGCTTTTGCTACCTTTGCTTAGATATACTCTAAGAAGGTTAGCTTCGCATTAAGTATAACCCTAAGCTAAATAATCTTCTAAGAGAGCGTTATAACCCTATCCCTATAGTAGATATTAGGAAGTAATATATCCCTTTCCCTTAGTCTAGACCTCCTTATAAAATATATAAGCTTAGTCTTTATAGGGTTAAGGGATATATAATTCTCCTTATCCTACATAATTATCTTATTTAAGATCTCCTATATTATTATAATTAATTCTACTAAGTTCTTACTAAAGCTTAATATAATATTATTATTTATATAGCTAAACTAAGACGTCTCCTCCCCTATATAATATGTTAGCTTAATATAGAGGAGGTGGAATATTAGTAATACTAGCGAACTTCATAATAAATTATAAAAGAGCTACTCTATAGGTATCTTATAACCCTTATATTATATTATAGCTGTCTAGTTATATATTAAGTAGTAGACCTAATAGATAAGGTTAAGTAGCTATCCTTACTTCCTAAGCTTATACTAGAGCTAGTTCTATAAGACTATATTAAAAGCCCCCTCTATATTAGATATAATTAGAGTATAAATAATGCTATAGCTAAACGCTATTAGTATATTATAAATAAGTACTTTTGTAATATCTATAGCTAACCTTCTTAAAAGCGCTCCTCTTATTACTAGGTAGAGGATATTATTCTTAATAATCTAGTAAGTAATTCGCTAGATATATAGCCTCTTAAGGCCCTTATTAATTATTAAAAGTAATAAAATAAGCTTCTAGCCTTTTAGTATAGAAATATCCTAGTTTACTTTAGAGATTATTATAATCTCTATATCTCTCTAGGGCTTATAGTAGTACTTAATCATATACTAAGCCTAAAATAGGTCCTACATAAAGCCTAATATATATAGCTATATTATATATAATATAATTATTATAATATTATCCGCCCTAGGTATTATATTTGTAACCCCTAGGATAATATCCTAAACCTCTATTAGGTAAACCTATAGGTCTAGCTTAATTTCTTACTAAGGAATAATAAGAGTAGAGTAATTAATATTATTCTCTATAGTATATACCTCTAGGAGTTTAGTATATAGAAACTTAGCCTTCTTAGTAAGTTTAGTAATATTACTTTTATTATTATATAGAGGAGGTGACTATAGCTAAGAAATTAGCTTATACTAGCTTATAACTTTATAGAGGTAAGTATTAGTTTAAATACTTTTAATAAGTAAAGTCTATATAATAAACTTAGCTCTTTATATAATATACCCTTAGTACTTACTTATTATTAGAGTATCTTTTGAATTAGAGTTATAATAATAAGTAGCCTTATATTAGTAATCAGCCTTAGTATAAGCTATAGTCTACTACCTTATACCCTTCCTATTAGGCTTATATTTCTTCCTAGCTATTACTAGGGAGGATCTTAATAATATATTAAGCGCCTTAGCTATATTATCAAGATCTTTTATAATTAAAAGACTTATTAAGAGAAGCTATATAATATCCTTAACCGCCCTAGTAAAAGCTAGGATATCCTCTAGGCTTAGCTTAAACCTTAGCTCCTTAGTAAAGCTTAGTATTAAGTAGTTATCTAGAGCTAGTAGTATAATAGATATAACTATAGAGTAATCCGACCTAATATAGAGATACCTAGCAATCTCTAATCTAGCGAGTAGGATATTAGAGAAATATAAGTCTAGTATATTATTATAATAATATATAGAGATATCAAGAAGGCTTAGGAGAGTAAAACCCTAGCTATTTATTACGTTAGCTAGGGTATACCCCCCTCTACTTATCTTAACCCCTAGCTACTATATATAGTACTTTACATTCTAGTCCCCCCTAACAAAGATATGTAGTAGGGGAGTTTAGTTATTAAGAATAGAAAATATATAAAACTTATTAATATTATAATATATATTTAGGTAGTATATCTCTTAAAGTTTTACCCCTAAGAGATCCTAATACTAGCTACAAAGATCTAGAGAGATAGTAAAGGGGGCAGGTAAGAAGGCCCCCTTTTATATATAAGTTAATACCTAAGGCCTTATTAAATATAAGTCCTAGGATTATACTAGGGAATAGAGTATAGAGGATAGGTCGGTTTGTATAAGGTTAAGCTCCTAGTTTATAATATACTAGGGCTCTTATAGTAAAAACATATTGTAGCGGTTTTATTTAGTAAAGATTAGTACTAGGTTATAGGTATCTAGGCTCCTTGCTACATTAGCTTAAAAGATAATATACTATCTTTTTATAGTAATAAGTAGTATATTAGATCATTAGTAGTATATAAGTAATTGTAATAATACTACTTCAATAAGATAACTATAAAGAGGTAGAAAAGCTATTATTAATATCTATATCCCCTCCCTCTAAGATACCTACTAGTATCTCTACTAGGTGGCTATAATTCACTATAGCTTAAAAAGTAATATCCTTATAGCTAGGGTTTAATACCCTAGCTAGTAGCTCCTAGCTACTACCCCCTATCTCCGAGGGCTTAGTACTAGTAGTATAGCCTTACTTAATACTTAGTCTCTCTAATATAATCTCACTTAGCCTCTTCGCTATATTATAGTACCTCCTCTGCTCTGCCTAAGTAGGTATTATTATATACTTATCTTTCCTCTTAGGCTAAAGAGGGTACCTCTTATTTATAGCTATATATAAGCTAAGGTAGGTTATATAGCTAGTAGTATTTAAATAGTTCCTATACTCCTTCTAGCTATAGTTCTAACAATAAGGCTTATAATAATAAATCCCTGCATTATACTTTTTATAATACTACTAGTACTACTTTAGTAATAGCTCTTAGTTAAGTAAGGCTACTAGGTATAAGCTAAATACCTAAAAGGGGGTAATCTAATACTAAAAGGTAATAATCTAAGTCTAGAAAGCCTTATCCCTAGTAGATAGCACTAAGAGGGTCTTATTAGAGATAACTTATTACTTAGTCTCTTTCTAAATCTTATTTATAATAAATAATTTAGTTAGGAAATAGCTAAAGTAAGTTATAAAGACTACTAGGACCCTTTAAATAGTATAAGTAGCCTAAACCTTAGGTCTCTTAATACTTATTATATTAAAGTATTTAAATAGCTTAGTATAGTAAGTAAGTAGAGCTATATATACTCTAAGGGATATTATAATAATTAAGATACTAGAGGGTATCTAAGCTATCTTTTTAATATCCTTATTCTTAATCTAATTAAATTATATAAGGTTTTAAGAAATAGCGTTAGGGTTAATCTACTACTCTTATATCCTATAGCTTATAGGGAGCTAGATAAAGATATAAAGGATAGAGATAGGGTCTAGTTATATAACTTAATCTCCTACTTATAGTCTATCTATACTACTTATAGGCTATAGATAAGCTTAAGTCGCTATATTAGTAGTAACTAGCTTCGTAAATCCCGCTCCTCTTATAGTAATATAGGTATATATCTTCTAACCCCTGAGCTAACCCTAGTATTAGCGCTATATAGGGGGCCCTAGAGTTAGCTAGTAGTAGAATAGGAGTAACCCTAGGTTAGGGTATCCTAGTAATCTCCTTAGATAAAACTAGTAAGAAGGTTAATATAGTAACTAATAGTATTTATATTATTAGCCTTAAGTTGTTTAAGAGTTATCTAAATAGTATTAATTAGTATAATAATAATATAATTAAAGCTTTTAGTCTTCTTCTTAATTTACTTAGCTCTATAAGAGCTAAGGATTTAGGGGGGGTATAATATATTATATTATTTATTATTAGTCTAAATAGCCCCCTTAGTAAGGGGTATATAGTTTATAGGGCTCTCCTAATACTAAGTATAGTAAGAGAGGAATCCTTATATCTATATACCTTATATACTCTCTTCTTTACTAGAGACCTCTAAACTAGTTAATATAGTATTATAAAAGGGCTAGTAATAGCCTTAATCTTAAAGTAGATAGGTTAAATAGTATTAAATATTGCTTAAGATAATAATAATAATAGTACTAAGCTGCTATAGCTAAGTATAAGTATAGCCTTAGCTATATCTAGTATAGTAAGAGTATTATAAGTTTTAGCCTTATTAATGAAATAGTAGGTAATAGGTAGCCCGTACTAATAGTGCGTGCTAAGCGAAAGTATATAGGAGGGAAGTTAAATAAGCCACTGATGTAGCACGACCTTGGGAAGCTTTTGATAGTCCATGTATCCAGAATAAGTTTTCGCTTCTCATTCTGATAGCGCCGGGCTATGGCGTCGACGGGCTTCTGCCATTTCATACCTATCATACAGAAGCAATGCTCACAAGCTTCGTAGATCCTGGACGTCTATTCCTCTGCTGAAGCCAATGCCCGGCCGTAGCTTCATCGGCGATTGAAAAGTTCCCCAAAGTGTTGACGTGAAGGCGTTTACATCGGGCATCGTTTGCTTCGCTCACTTTGCTTCGTCACACAACCTTCGACCCCGTGAATCAATCTGTCTTTGTTCGATGATTGTAGGTACGACGTCACACGCAGGTTTGCGACGCGCATCGTATGCCGGACTGCAGGAGGTCGCAAAGCAGGCCACAACACCAACAGGCTCCTGTCAAAGCAGTTGAAACTCTCAAATATGTGGGAAATGAGTCAAATGGTGATGGCCTGACCCGGCCGAGAACCACACAGGCATGGCGCATACGCATGTTCAGTGACGGTAGCCCTCTCACCCAGTTTGTTTGAGAACTGAAAACCAACCGCTTGCCATCACAAACAGCCACCAAAAAGTCTTCCCGGCATGTTCGATAGGAGAAGAATGTGCAGGAAAAATTCGCAGCGAGGTCATGCTGGTAACACCGCGATCGAGATCCTGAATTCTCGGCTCTCGCAAAGACGACTTCAGTCACAGCTGTGTTTCTTCTGGAGGCAAAGTGACTGGCCGCCGAGTGCATCTGCTGGGCATCTTGTTGCCTTTGGGCTGTCGAGTGTTGAAAACAACGGCTCTTCGTTATCATGAGTCTTAACGAAATCAAAAACTGAGACAGCAGATAAGGCGAGGACCCGGCCATCTCGCGCTAACTTCCCCGGAACCCTTGTTTTTTCATCCACGACTCGCCGCCCCCTTTCACCTTTCCTAATCGGGCAACCAGAGGCAAACGATAAAAACGTTCAATTCCAAACCCACCCCCTTGCTTGACTCACAACAAACCAGTATTCCACCCTTCAATGTTCACCATCCGGCAAGCCGCCGGCAAAGGCCTCGGCGTCTTCGCCTCGAAGCCGATCACCAAGGGTCAGCGCATCCTCGCGGACCGCGCCCTCCTCACCCTCTCCCCCTCCGACGCCAGCGGATCCATCCTCCGCCAGGCTCATGCGCTCCCGGCCGCCGGGCAGAAGTCGCTCCTCTCGCTCTCAGTCAACCCCAGCAAGTCCGGCGTGCTCAGCTGGGCCGAGTCGTTATGGCGAAGCAAGACTGCGCCGGGACGGACCGTGCTGAACCACACCATCCTCAACATCTTCCGGAACAATAACTTCGATATCGGCAACCAGACCCGGGCTCTCTTCCCGCAAGTCGCGCGACTCAATCACTCATGTGTCCCGAACGCCCAGGGGAACTTCAACAGAAAGCTGGATGCGTTCACCATTCACGCCACGAGGGATATCAATCACGATGAAGAGATCACCATCTCGTACCTGGATGAACATCTTGGATTGCGGCAAGCCAGGCAGAGCACGCTTCAAAGCGGCTACGGCTTTTTATGTGACTGTGCTGCGTGCGATTCCGAAACCGCAGAAGCTGGGGAGGCGAGGCGGGTTGAAATTGCGCAGAAGCTGGAGCAGTTCACGGAAGCGGCGTCAGAAAATTCGGTAGAGGAGCTTGGGATGTTGCTTGCGCTGCTCAAGGCTTACGACGTTGAGAAGATCCGAGGTCGGGAGGTCGCCACGATGTACATCGCGGCTGCACGCAAGGCTTACGCCCTTGGTAAGCCAGCGCAGGGACGGGAACTGGCGTTGAAGGGTTTGCGGCTTGAAGAAGAGGCTGTCGGTACAGACAGTCAGTTTTATAAGTCGACGAGAAAGAAGGTCAACGCGCTCGGTATCGAGATTGGGCAATGATGAGCTTTCGTGCGGGTTGGCGACGCAAATATTATACACCATGCCTTTTTTTTTCTATTCGATGCTGGTCGGGCTCCTCGGGGCCGGTAAGCTGGATGCGAGAACACCAATCTACTTCCAATTACAGTAGTCCTTCCAATCGCAGTACATTGTCCAGGCATCCAAAAGTTGGTTTGTGGCACAGGCGGAAAAGGCATCTTGACATCCAGAGCAGATGTAGCCAAGGAAAGGTTCGACAAAACGTACTTAAATCGATGACCTGCCTCAGACCGGCTTCTCAAGGTCATCAAATTCCCTACCGCATGCCTCACCAACAAGAATCAATCGAGATGGATTCCATGGACAACCAGCTTGCACACTTCAACTCCATCCCATGGTGTGCCAACCTCCTCTCAGACCCCAACCTCATCATTCGACCCATCGTCAGCAGGTCTTACACCCACGATGGCCATGCCTTCGAGTATTTCGCCAAGACACTCAACACGCCGTCCACTATCCCGTTCTTCATCGGCTTCATGCATCCCCCTACATCGCAGATCGAAACCTCAGCGGGGGATCTCGACAATCAGCCCCTCGAATCAAGCTTCGCGACCAAGGTCCAGTACCTCCTCACTCTCGGCCACGGGCTCACGACCTTTCGAGAGGGTTTCTGTCACGGGGGTGTCGTCGCCACCATCCTAGACGAGTGCAACGGAGCCATCGGCGTCGTGAATAAGATGTACGGTCTGATGAAACCCCGGATGCACGTCACTCATTCGATGAATGTCACGTACCTACGTCCTGTGCTGGTAGACGCGACGGTTCTCGTTACGACGACACTGACCAAAGTGGAAGGGGACAAGAGGTTCGTCGTCGCGGGCGAGATGTCGGACGAGAATGGCAGGGTGCTTGCGAAGTCGGAAGTGAACTACGTTGTCTTGGATAAAAAGATGGAGGCGTTCGCCTCTCACATCAAGGGGAAATTTTGAAGAGAATTCGCACGCGTCCGAAATGATCGTCATACCAGGGGGAAAAAAAACCAAACAGACTTCGTATTACTCAATGGGTATCTGATATGTTGCTCAAGTTCCAAGCCTACCGCAGCAGCGGCGTCGCCTCGTCCGCAGTAGTCCTGCCCTCCACCTGACTCTCATGGTCATTTCCCCTCGACAACAAGTGCTTAAGGTGTTCGCGTATCTCACTGTCCCTGTAGATCCATCCTACACAAATACCGGCACCCGGGCCAAGCGGTATCGCCGCAACGACAGTCACCAACGCAACCTTCCAGCCCGCCTCGACGAGAAGCCAGTAGAGCACAGTCAAACCAATGAACGTCGCATCGATCTCGACGAACTTGGCTGTGGCGCGCGTCATCTCTCTCCTGTCGTCTTTCTGGAAGAGGCTCCAGATGAGCAGCACGTGAGAGACCACCGAGCAGACCACGGGCACGAGGTAAACCAGCAAAAGCGAGACGTTGTGGGACTCCAGGTGGAAGCTGCGACGCTGGCGCTTCTGGAACCGGAGCACGACCCATCGCACCGCCTGACGGATGAGCGACACCCAGATGGGGAAGAGAAGCCAGATGCCGATGGCGACCGGGGTGTTGTAGAGAAGCATCATGATCGAGGGCACGACGAAGCCCCACGCGACGCCCACGGGGACGGCAATGATCTCGGCATCAACCTTGAGCTGTCGCGAATCCTTGCCGAAGTCCGGGTCCTTGGCCGCCGCGCTCTCGACGACTTCTCGCCCGGCCTTCTTCCTCGCGAGGTAGATGGAGCGCGAGCGGTGGAAGAATGCGGGGACCATGACGAGTTCCCACACGACGGCGCCGCCGAGCAGGTTGAAGACCAGCCAGGGGCCCGTGGGGTTCGAGATGAGCACGTTCGGCACGTTGCAGATGCGCGCGGCCTCGACGGTGGTGACGGTCAGCAGGCCCGCGAACAAGGACAGGATGGCGGACATGCTGGCAAAGGTACGCGCCGAGTCGAGCGCGTGCTGGAAGAAGCTGATGGCGAAGCAGATCGGGGTCCCGAAGACCGGGATCTTGCTGAGGCCCGGGAGACGCGCGCGCGAGTCACATTGCGAGTAGAGGAGGGCGACGTTGACGTCGGAATGGATGAACATGAGCGCGAACGTGGCGATGGCGAGGAGGATTGGCACGATGAGGAGGACGCGGTACGAGAAGACGTGGATGGGCGCCGGCCAAGGTATTGAGGGCGCCATGATGATCCGCGACGGCCGTTTGGGTCTGGATTCTCTCGTCAAAAAAACTTGAAGGATATCACTAATAGAGGGACGTCCTAGCGGTTAGATGAGGTCGCGAGAATGAGGTCTGTCCCGTTGTGAGCTCACCGACCAGCGAAGAATGAGACATAAGCTACGTATCTATAATAGCTCAGCTCATGTCAGCTCGTGACGCCAAATCGCACGTGTCGCCTGACGCGCTTCCGGGGTTTGGGGGCTGCATGTTGTGTCCCAAAACAGCGCCGTTGCGAACCGCTTACAGTGACGGAAGACCCCTGAGAGACCCTGCGTCCCCTCGTGTTTCCGGCTGATGAGACACTCCGGTCACCTGCCTGCGTCTCGTCAAGCCACGAAGGATTCTTCCGCCGCTGAAACCTCGATGGCCGTTATGCTGCGCATGATACTTGTACCTGTTTCCTGTCAGCATGAGAAGAAACTTGATCGAAGAATATATTCGGCTTAACGAGATAGCGTTGAAGCCTAACGAGTTTTCTCAGTGAACAAACTGTTGAGTTTCAGTTCAGAGGCCGAACTCATCAGTGAACATCTCTTACTCTTACACGTACCTAGCTTAGCCTCACATGCGACCGATGTTCTCATGAATGGTCGATCACCAGCGGGTCTCCAGCTCTGAGATCGCATGATCGTTCAGCAGATCGAGCATGAAGAAATGGGCGCCGAGAGACGATCTATTTGACATGCAACCTTGGAAATGGGCTGCCAATAAGTTAATCTGTAATTATGTGAGGTCCGTAAGATGTCAGTAAATCAAGAGCGTCCTGACTCACAAATCTCATCCTCACTTCGAGTTAAATTTGCAACGACGAAGCTCGCATCAGAGTGGCTGACATTCATCTTCAAATCGCCGTCCTCAAATATCGGACCTTGCGCGATGGTTTGCAGTTTTATTTGCTCGAATGGCCCCACTTGTCGCTGCGAAACATGTTTTCAACAATCGCAGCCGGCTCGATGAGCTTGATCATCCACGCAATAGAAGCTGAAGTCGACATAGGCTGAAAACCACCAAATGCTCGTTTCGCGCATGATGAGTCACTCCCAGAACAGTTAACTACGTTGACGCTTCAATTCTTTCATCTCATCATGACCTATCTATCCACAAATGAAACAAACTTGCTTTTAACCTATTTCGCCTTGCCAGTAGGAATATTGAACAGAACAACGACGTCGCCCTCATCGAGGCCCTTGTCCACGCGGAAGAAGCCCCGTCTCTCGAGCTGGATGATGTCGTCCTTCTTCAGCTCACCAACGCCAGCATCGCACCACGCCGTCTCCATGGTAGACGTGACGGGATTCAGCGCCTCCTCGAGAACATCGTCCTCCTCGAGCTTGTCCTTCTTGATGAGGTAGTCGAAATCCCAAAGCTCGGCCTTGACGAGCTTGGTGCCCTGCGTCGACAGCCAGGTGACCTTTTTGTCGGTGGTCTTGAAGTCACCCTTCAGGTTGAGCTCGAGGGTGAGGTCGGCGATGGGCTCGCCGGCGCCGATCTCGCGGACGAAGGCGTTGCCCCAGCCCATGAGCGTCATCTCCTCGTCCTTCTTGAAGCTCTTGGCGTCGGCCTGGTCAATGATGAGCTCGCTCGAGAACACGACCTTCTTGGTGCCGACGTCCGGGTTCTTGGGGTGCTTGGGCTTGTCCTCGGTGCGAGGGGCGGCGGGGGCCTCGGCGCCGATGCACTTGACCTTGACGGCGTCCTTTTCGAGGATGGCGGTGTGGCGGGGGGCGATGGGGTCGATGATCTTCTTGTTGATGTTCCAGAAAGAGTTCCAGTCCATGTTGACGACGTTACGGCTGGGACCCTGCTTGATGATGAACTCACGGAGGGCAGGAATGGTCATGCCGCGGCGGCGGACACCACGGATGGTGGGCATACGTGGGTCGTCCCAGCCCCAGACGGTGCCCTGGTTGACAATCTTGGCGAGCTTGCGCTTGGAGAGGAAAGTGCGGATGAGGTTGATGCGGGAGAAGTCATGCATGTAGACCTGGCGCAGCTTGAGGGTGTCGATGAACCACTGGTACAGGGGGTTGCGGTCGGTGTACTCGGTGGAGCGGAGAGCGTGGGTGACACCCTCCTTGGAGTCGACGACGGGGCAAGCGAGATCGTACATGGGGTAGATCTTCCACGTGTTTCCGGTGCGGTGGTGCTTGTCCTCGACGTTGCAGCGGTAGATGACGGGGTCGCGCAGGGCCTTGTTGACGTTGTCGACGGAGATCTTGGCGCGGATGCAGTTCTTCAGACCCTCGGCGGTACCGTTCTTCATCTCCTCGGTGAAGATGCGCAGGTTCTCCTCGACGGAGCGGTTGCGGCACTTGGACGCGATACCCTCAGTACGCTCGTTGCGCATGGTCTCCTGCTCCGTGTCGTCGGCGTAGGCGTGACCCTCCTTGATCAGGCGCACACAGGTCTCGTAGAGGTAGTCGAAGTAGTCAGAGGTGTATGAGAGGGCGTCAGGGGTGATGCCCATCATGGCAAGATCCTCGACGATTGCATCCTGGAACTCCTCGCTCTCCTTCGCAGGGTTCGTGTCGTCGAGTCGCAGACGGAGCTGGCCCTTGTAGGCCTCGTGGGCAAAGTAGTCACTCAGCAGGGCAGCCTTGGCGTGACCGATGTGGAGGTATCCTCTGTTCCGTGTTAGATGCATGGTTCTGGAAGTCGGTACCGGGGAACTCACGAAGGCTCGGGGAGGAAACGGGTGACAACACCAGCCTCAGCGTTCTGGAGGGCGAGGGAGTAGTTGGCGCCGGCCTTGGAGGCGGCTACGATCTTGGCCTTTCGCTCGGCATCGGCAGCCTTGGTCTCGGCCTGGATCTCGGGGTGGGTTTGCTCGAGGAACGTGAACCTGGGTGACTCGAGTTAGCTCCAAGGGAGGGACGAGGAGGGGTCAATCACGTACCAACGGGTGACGTTAGGCGCGGTTCCCTTGCGGATGAAGCCCATAGCAACCTTGTTCGACTTGAGCGCCTGCCAGATCTTGGTCTCGGTTTCTCCAAGAGAGTAGCCCTCGACGAAGGTGCGCAGCGTCAAGTGCTTGTCGAGGGCGCGGAGGTGCGGCTCGATGGACTTGAAGTCGCCGCTCAGGGCGGTGGGGAGAGACTGGAGCTCCTCGGCCTTCATGGTTGCGGTATTCGAATCCAATTGAGGCTATCGAGCGGTCGAGAGTGAGGGATAGACAAAACCGTCCTGATGTCTCGTGAGTCAAAAGTTGGAGAGGCTGATATTTCGTGGTGGGGTAAAAAATCATGGAGGGGTAACACCGCCGACAGCTGGAGCTCACCGACGGCGCTCTGCCGGGAATGGATACCGAGAAACTGATTGGTGGTTCAGCGAGATGACTGCTTTCACCGAGCACTGGAGCTGCTTCAACAAAGGTATGACGTTTAATCTGTTGCACAAGCACGGCCGTAGATCAACTGAAAAAAATTCCTGAGATATGGAAAAGTTGAGCTGAAATTTGATCCCTTCTATTTCGCTCTTTTAAATACTTCGATTCTACTTCAAGGCTTGTTTGTGACTCTTCACCGAAGGCGAGCTCTGCTGGTCTGGTGACAGTGGCGAGCTTCGGTAGACGAGTACGTACCGAGCACACCTAAGTGGACCCACCCCTCCGATAAGATACCACCATCGATAAGATACAGACTTTGGGCCTGACACATCAGGCCGGCACAATATTTCTGCACTCTTTGGCCAGAGCTTCACACGGCATTCGAAGCCCAGGTCGGTGTCGCTACCTAGCCCACAGATACCCAAGCGACGATGGCGTCAACGTCTCAATGCGTGGCCTCGATGGCCCGTCTGAGCATGGCCAGCTCCGCGAGACCGACCGCCTCCACGATACCCCGATTCCTCATTCCTTCCATCGTCCAGTCGAGATGCGCGAGTAACAAAGGCGGCGGCGGCGGCGGTGCTAAGAAGGCGGAGAAAAAGAAGAGGAAGGTGCCGAGGGACTACAAGACCTACAACCTCAAATACTGTCCTCAGTTCTCTCTGTGCGACGCTATGCGGTGAGTCTTCGCAGCTGAATTGAAGCGATTGGACCACTAGACTCACGCGTAAACCACAGCTACCTCCGCGCATTCGAAGTCGGCAAGCCTCCCCAGGCCATCAAGTACGAGGTCCACGTCCACCTCAAGACGCCACGTAATGGCGCTGTCGTCAAGAGCCGCATTCGTCTCCCGAACCCGGTCAAGTCTGACGTCCGCGTGGGCGTCATCTGCGAGGAGGGCTCCCCCATCGCCCAGCAGGCCCTGCAAGCCGGCGCCGTCGTCGCGGGCCAGGAGTCCGTCTTCGAAGCCATCCGCAAAGAGAAGATCGTCTTTAACCGTCTCATCTGCCACGTCGACAGCGAGGGCGCCCTCAACAAGGCCAACCTGGGCCGCATCCTGGGTCCCAAGGGTCTGATGCCGAACCGCCGCATGAAGACCATCACCGACAACGTCATCAGCTCAATCCGTGAAACGATGGGCGCCGACGACTATCGTGAGCGTATGGGTGTCATTCGTCTGGCCATAGGTCAGTTGGGATTTACACCAAAGATGCTGGCGGCCAACGTCAAGGCTTTCGTCGCCCATATCAAGAACGACATCAGCCAGTTGGACACGTATAAGGAGGTTCACGAAGTGGTGCTAAGCACATCGCAAGGACCCGGCTTCAGCTTGAACGGAAACTTTGACTCAACAGACAAGGAGGTGACGCCTGAGCATCTTTCCACTCCCATGTAATATGTATGAAAGATCAACAGTCAAAAGGGGTGGGTGTTAGACCAAAAACAATGTACCATATGTGTCTTTACACGTGTATGAAAGTGGCATAGAGCTCCAGAACAGGTTGGAAATTTGAGGGTATCATGTGCATCGCTAGTCTCGCCGGTCCGAACCTCTGACATGCCGACCGCTTAATTGCTTTTGAGAGCTTTGATTGCTTCCGTCTGGGCGTTCAGCAATCCGTAGAGACCAAGGTATTTAACCACTCTGGGCCGACCCTTCTGTCCCGCTTTTCGCGCCTCCTTCATAGCTGTGCCTAGATCGAGAAGGATGGTGTTCCGACATCTCGTCATGCGAGCCTCCGTCTTGACTACGAATTGGACCTCTCGTCCGATGGCGTCCGCCAAAGCCTCGATGAGACAGTAGTCTTGAACAAACCCAGCCAGCTTCGCAGGACTGCTGCCTATCAACCCACTGTCGTCCTCCTCTTCGTCAGACTCCTCGCTATCATCCGCGCTCCAACCATCTTCGTCCTCCGCGGTATTGCCCGGCAAAGTCGCTAGCGCAAGCCTCTCCTCCAGCGCCGCCACCCTCTCGTCCAACTCCAGCATTTTCCTCCCGGCTTCGATGCTCCTCCGGACCTCCCTCAACTCCCCACTTAACCCCTGGACTTCTTCCCCTCGTGTCCTCACCCGCGCCTTGATCTCCTCGACCGCCCTCCGGAAACCCAGCATGGCAACTCTCACATTCTCGACCCTCTCGTCGCCCCCGCGAAGCTCGTTTCCCAGTGACAAGAACGCGGTGTAATTCGCATTCACAAGCTCCAGCAGCTCGGCGCTAATGGCGGCACTGCGGTCGCGCAGCTCAGCCTTGAGGTCGTCAAGGGTCTGGTGACGGTGCGGCAGGGACGAGAGGTAGTTCGCCGGGTGGAAGTCCGGGGCGAGGAAGTCGGAGCGCGGGAGGGCGGCGGGGAAGGGCAGCGGGGTGCCATCGTCGTAGTCGTCGCCGGCTGCGGAGGAGGACCCGGAAGACGAGGGCAGATGGAAGGCTGCTGTCTGGCGGGGGGATTGGATGTCCATTTTCGAGGGGCAGCTCGGCGCAAGCAGTGGCTTTGGCTGTTTGCGATGGGCAATAGCTACCTCTAGCTTAGGTAGGTAGCTTGGCTCGGTCGGTCGACGTCGGCGTAAGATATTTTGGCTCGGAGCAAGGGCTGGAATAAGGTACAAGAATTTTCCAGCCTGGCGCAGGTCGGGGGCGGGAAAATGTTGGGATGGAGGTATGTCCGTTGTTAATGGATATTTGGTCGAGTGTGATGGTTGGTGGTGGTAGGGTCCCTCTTTCTGAGCTGCTGTCGTGCAGCTTGCTGCTTTCTAGTGTGAGGCCGAATGTCAATTGGACTACGCTGAGAACGGGCCACTTTGCGTGTGGGATTCCCAGTTTACGTCGACTTACGCGGGGATTACTGTGGGAATCAGGGGGCCTGAATAGTGCATGGAGCTCCACTGGGCGCCCACCAATGTCAGTGGACACGGTTGCGCAACTCAGCGTGCTACTTCACAGTAGCTTGCTGTGATGTTGGGATTGGGCAATACCGGTATGGGGGTTTTTGGTTTTGTGTTGCGACGATGACCGCATACCATTATGTCCAAGGTACTCATTGACATCCTTCTCTCGTCGTGAATTCACACTTCCCCCTAATGAAAACTGTTTCTAAATGCTATCAGAAACCGTCGTCTCACAGCCCACTTCAGCCGTTCTGCTAGCTCATCGACAGCCAAGTCTAAGAGAAGCTATCAGTGAGAATTACATACAAAGGTCCGGAGGCCGAGCTGTCCGTATCCCTGACTCAGCGGTTGGGAATCTCTTGTAAGAAGAAGGGTTCTCGGAGCTACTCGCCAACGTGATGTGCGCCGACAACTACCGTTGACCCGTGAGTATCACGTAGCACTGGGACTGGCACTGCATGTGGTCACTGGTCCAGTGCGGAACCACCTAGGTCATTGTCTCCAGTCTCTCATAAGGTGGCCTCCACTTGGACCAGCTTTTGTGGAATGAAGGGCCGATCTGATTGCGCAGGTTGACTTTTGGGGGCGAGAAGAAGAGGACACCTGAAGTCTACACTAGTCGAAGATAACCAGATCAAAGGTCGTTTCACGAGCCTCATCAAGCCTCATCAAACATCAAAGGGGAAGAGTTTTGAAAAAATTCGTGTCTCATGTGAGCAGTGAAGTATGGGTTATTGGCCGGGAGGAAGCGGCGGCTGGGTCAAAATGCCACTGGAGGGCGTGTTGGGTGTGAGGGTCCTGCAGGCGTCGGTAATAGGGAGGTAGGACGAGATGGAATGGAGGGTGGCTACATCTTATCAAGTACCTAGTGATCTTTTCTCATCTTTTGTCCCTGATCAACTGCTCCGAGGCGATTGGCCGGCCAATGGTGACGCGACTGTACCATTGAGGTATAAACACTCGGCTCGTTTTTATTGTCGGTCATGATCAGTAGGTTTTCCGTACGGATACTTTGTACTGGTATACAAAAAGTTTGGGTTGGCTTTGCAACACCGCCGTCTATCCATTCAATTAGACTCTCCCTGAGTTGAGCTAGGCCCAGCTTCATACCAGTTAAAAATCACTATCAAACTGGGTAGAATATCATCAAACTCTATAAGCTTCTGCGTCAGTGTCCAAAGAAGCTTACAGTTATCCGACATATCTCGGCATACGAGCGAGTCATCGGGCAAAGGGCGGTTCCTATTTGTCGGTGAGGCCCCGAGGTAGCACGGTGGGAGTGCGACATCGGCAGGTCAGGCCCCCTCGGAATGGGGTGTACCGTGGTGAAGCTTGGCGCAGATGGCTAGTGACAGCCCTCACTAAGGGTTTGGATCTTGGGCCATGGAAACTCCAACTCGAAGGCTTGGGAAGGACAAACAGTGGACTTGGCTCGTCAGTGAGTGCGATGATCCGTAGGCAAGGGCGGGCAGGCTTGGAAGAAGTTGGGCTGTGCGGACCCTCCGGGCACACTCCGTCCATCATTCTGGGCACCGTGAACAAAGAGGACTTGTTCCGAGATCGCAGGGGAACAGGGCGTCCATCGAACGATGCCACTGTCTCCATGATCCGACCTCGACAGGGCGTGTGGCCGTGTGCATAGTGACAGAGCACTGCATCGGGTACGAGGACACATGGCTGAGTGCTTTTGCGAATGGTTCAGCAGGACTCATCTCATCCACACGAGCGAGTGAATGACGAGGGTTGGCTGGGGGTAACCTGGCGCTGGTGAAGGTGAGTGGGCGAAGCGGTACGTCCTTATTTACAGAAGGTAAAAACAGTGCCAAAAAAGACGACTAGCGCTGGCCCTGAGTGGGGCGTCGCGAGTAAGATAATCTTATCAATCAGATCAAAAAATTCCTTTTCAATCACCTCTCCCCCATCCCAGTGTCCACCCCGTTTCCCCCTCCAGCTGTCCCTCCAAGCCCCTCCGGTCTTGCTTTGGTCCCCTCCAGAATAACTCAGAGTCTCTTTGCCTACATACTTCCGAGCATCGGAAAGACACAAATCCTGCATCGTCTCTTTTGCTTGAGCATTTCCTCTCTCGACCGTCCTTCTCACTTACTCCACATCAATAATCACTCTAACATAGAGTTCACTGCAACTCACGCCTTAACCGTCACCTGCAACACCACCCGTATCCTGCAATCTCTGCGCCTATCAGCTGTGCAGTCGCTTCTTGGGTATTTTACTCGAATCTGCTCGGCATCAGCTCAGACAGCTGCATCTCGACGCCGATTTCTCTCCGAAAAAGCCAAACCTCGTCTAACGATATTACAACAACGAGCAAACACTCAGAATAATTTCTTTTCCTCTTTTCCCAATTCGTTTCGAACAAAACGAAAGAACAAAAGAAGAACAAACCAAACCGTCTCATCTTTCAGCCGAGCGTCAAGCACTCCGCCGAACCACCTCCTCGGAATTAAACTCCCGCTATCAATCTTCAGCAGCCCACTAGCCGTCACCATCTGTTGGCCAGCTGTCGCTACTTCTTCAGCCAGCCGCCAGCGAATGAGCGCCCCCACCGAACCCCGCCCGCGGTAACCCTGCTGAGTGTGCTCGTTCGTCCCTTCCATGATGGCCGCCTCAGGTGTTTCCACCCCCGTCTCCTCATCCTCCCACTCTTCCTCAACTTTCTCTCCCTCTACCTCCATCACCTCGCCACCAACTGAAATCCGACGAAACAGCGTCTACTCACCCTCTGCCGCATCTTCGGCCGCCTCTGAACCCACAGCTGCGTCGCCTACGGCCTCGACTCCAGGCGCATCCACCCCCGGCAGCAGCGGCCTGTCAAATGCCTCCCACGCACATCTACTCCCAGCTATCAGACCGAACGCTGCACCGGCCCCCATTTCAGCCAGGCCTCCTCCGCCTGTGAATAAGATGTCGATGGCCTCAGTCATCAGCCCCGCGCCCACTGAGGCTGCTCCTAAGATGTCCATGACCACCAAAGAATGGGTTATCCCGCCCCGCCCGAAGCCCGGCCGCAAGCCCGCCACCGACACGCCGCCCACCAAACGCAAGGCGCAGAACCGAGCTGCTCAGCGTGCATTCCGCGAGCGCCGGGCTGCGAGAGTCGGCGAGCTGGAGGAGCAGCTCGATGAGCAACGGGAGATCTACGAGAAGACTGAGAAAGACCTCAAGGACAAGGTGCATAGTCTGGAGATGGAATTGCAGGCGTTCAAGTCACGATGCCTCGTTTTGGAGAACCTCTTGGAGCGCGAGAGAAAAGATCGCGTCAAAGCTGAGACGGATCTCGAGGGCCAGAAAAGACGCTGGAACGAGCCGACTACCACCGGCCCCAGACGCCTTCCGTCTCCCGCGCGCCGGGACTCGTCCGTCAACACTCATCAGGAGCCTCCGACTACCTCTGCTGGTCCCTCGAACCAGCCCTTTTCAATCTCCCAAATAGTCTCGCCTCAGGACTCCACTCAGATGGAAGACTCGCCGGCCCCGTTCGGCTGCGGGTCATGCGACCCTAACGGCTCTTGCGCTTGTGCCGACGACGTCCTCTCCAATACCGTTACCGGCTGCGGTGGCTGCACCCCCGAAGGCCGTTGCGCCTGTCTCGAGGAGACAATCAAGAGTGCCATCATGTCCGATCTCAAGCGAGCGCCCTCGCCTTCTGCCGTCCTTTCCTCGGAGAAGCGTGTCCGCACTGAGCCTGCCCCGGCAGCTGAGGAGACGGAAATCGACTTCACCACCATGTTTTCCAAGAAGGCGGCCCCCGCCCCCCAGCAGACCTTTCAGATCGTCCAGCCTCAGCCACTTCCCTCCATGGCACTCAGGGATTCGTGTGGGTTTTGTAAGGATGGAACCTACTGCATCTGCGCCGAGGACGCTATGTCGCTCGGTCCCCCAGCTACCACCCCTTACGGACCACCTCCCGCCTACAGCCAGCAGACAACCCCTCCCCCATCAGAGAACGATGCCGTCCCTTCCCCTGCCCCCATGGAGATCGATGCCGACGGAGCCGTCAAGCTCCGTCCTCGTCCGCAGACCACGCAGCCCATTGCCCCATCGTCCCGCGGCTGTGGGGCCAAGGGTCCCGGAACCTGCGCCCAGTGTCTCGCTGATCCGAAGTCCGGTCTCTTCTGCCGCGCCCTCTCGGCAAACTTCGAGCGCAGCAGCGGCTCCGGAGGCGGTTGCTGTGGCGGTGCCGGACCCGGAGGTGGATGCTGCAAGTCAGAGTCAGCGCCTCGTCTTCCATCCAAAGAAAAGCTCGGATTGAGCCTGAGCTGCGCCGAGGCCTACCAGACCTTGTCGAGCCACAGGAACTTCGAGCGAGCAGCCGATGACATTGGTTCCTGGCTCCCCAAGCTGCGTGCCGCCCCCAAGCCTAGCCAAAAGCTGCCCTCGCCCTCGCGACTGCCCATTGAAGTAGAGGCGGCGAGTATCATGAGCGTACTCAAGGACTTCGACATACGCTTTGGAAGGGGACATTAAAGTTGTGTTTTGTTTCTTTTCTGGTTTGGGCAGGTGGTTGTCAAAAGCTTGACATTTATCAAAACATTGGCTGGGGTTATTGAACTATGTGAATGGCTTGACGTGGGATGATAGAAAGGCGTTTTGGTGTTTAGGACTTTTACCTACGTGTAAGTAGTGCAGACGGTGCACACGGAAGCTGATGAGGAGGATTACCATGGCTTTGGCCAATACCAGCATTGGCGGTTCTTGTGAACTATTTTACTTAGTGTTCAGCATCTCGAAATGTCATGTGTTCTGCTGAAGAAATATAGTCAAGTTAATCACATTTACTCGTCATGGGCAGTGCTGTGAGTTCTGCCCACCCTCCATTGGGCATCTTCATGGGGATGATTGGTTTCCCCCGAGATATTTACATCTCGAATATTTGGGCAAGGCGCATTTCTTTGTGGCCCAGTTTACCCTCATGGCTAAGCAGTTTGAGGCGCTCGAGCTTGTTGAGTCGTGAAAATGACGCTTGTTTTTTTCAAGTGCTAGTGTGGGCTAGCTACCGATTTTCCCGCTCCTTCCTACCGATATCATTGGTCCCCGCCATGATTAGAAGGAGCCAATTGGAAGCTAGGAGCAACTTCTATGATCTGCCTCCAATGGCCTCAGCCGAACCTTCGTCGTCAGTAAAGAGTTATACGGCTTCAAGTTCGGCAGCTATCCCATAGTATTTGAGATCGGATAAGCTTCAGACAGCGATGAGTAAAGACGGTGAGGAATGTTGTGTGGAGATTGCTGAACGGGCGTTGTTGGATCGGACTGATATCTTTTCAGTGTGGCTCGTAGACAATTTGAGTTCTGAACAGCGCTGCCTTTTCGGAACGTCGCTATTATCAAGAGTGGGCGATCTGCTAAGCATTTTTGAGCATTCTTATGTTCTCAACTTATAGTAAGCTGAAATTCTTTTGCTGTGCTTATCCCTTAGTTCGAGAATTTCTGATTTGCAGCTGCGTTACGCGTCTCGTAAATAGATACTCACATATCGACAGCTAGAAAGTTATTAGAGGATGAATCCATCCACACGAGGATCAATCTTCACGTCTGCAGTGCGAAACGGTGAGATAAAACGACTGATGTTTTGACGTGATCGTGTATGTCCAAATCAAAGAGCTGTTTTGCTTGCGGGAATAAAAATCATAGCATCTTGTGCCGTTGTCTGTCAATGTCCTGGTTTGTTCCAGACCCAAATACGCTAGATACTGCAACTCCACGCCATTCTGCACGGGACAATGTTGAGTACTATACTACCAGATTACAGCTCAAAACTTGATATCAGCGATAACGAAGACAACTCATCTTATTCCTCTTGTCCTAGAGTTCCGATTTTCAACGTTCAGCTGTACTTAAGACATTGGAAGCTAGGAAGAAAAACATGATGTCTCCACAAATGCAACAATTACTCTCTGGAGTGGAATCTGGACGGCAAGAATTGTGCCTGCTTCAACTGTGTCGGGTAAAAGGTCCTCCTCTGCGACTATAGCGTCCATGATTGCCACGTCCTTCGTAGTGTCTGTTGACGAGGAGCTCAGGAAGACATATGGCCAGTGTTTGAACAAAGTCTTCAAGTCGAGTCACAAACACGGCTTCCATTAATTCCCTGGCATCGTCTTCACTAGTTGCTTTGCCAGCGCCAAATGAGCCACCACGAACCGGATCATTCTTGCCCTGCGCCCGGCATACGTCAACATCCAGAAAGAATAAAGTGAAATTCATCGCGATACGTATTCTTCTTTACGCTTGAATTTTCTTGTGCATTTGTTCTGTTTCAAAAGGTAGGCATTGGTTTCTTTGTTTGGTCAGGGGATGAATTGGATCAGCGAAGTCATGTTCCTAAAGAGCCTTCCGCGGATTACAAAGCTCATCAGAAGTATCAATGTTCAAGTTTATACCAATGAAGGCAGATTGGCGTCTAAGGTATCTCCAAACAGGCATTTGCCGGATGAAAATTGTTTAGTTGATTAATTTTGACACATCTTATTACTAGTTCGCGCTGTCTTTTTCGCCCCACCATACATTTCCTACAACCAGCAATCATGGGGTTTGCCAGAGCATGCTGGCCAACATTCAGAATCTGGCCTTCCGCACCAATTCACAACACGTCACGAAGCAATATGATTACATTCATGGCCTGATACGTAGGCTTCCAAGTCTAAGAGCCGTCACACGATTCTAGACTGGCTCGGAACGGCTGATGCCCTGTCTCTGCTGGCTCTGCAATACTCAAGACGCCTTGATGGAATGCTGGATATGTTCCGGGTATTACCTCAGACTGAATTGGAATAAAAGAAGTTACGAGTTCGTTAGTGTCACAATTCAACTAAAGTCACCAAGATCAGGCCGGAACCAAATAAGTAAGCGCACCCCAGCTTCAACTTTCAATGAATAAACCAACCACACTTAGGCTCTTCGCCTTAGTTTAGGAAATCAAGACACTAAAGAAAGGAATTTAGCCCATGACCCAAGGAAACTCGAATGGAAAGAAAGTTTTGTACAGCCCCCATACTAAGACCCAAAATAATCGCGCTTGTTGAACCAGCCTCGTTTAGGTGGTTAATGGTGAAGCACGGTCAGATTCGAACTCATCGTCGCGAACTCAGAGGTTGAGCTTGGCCAGGCTTCGGATGCCGTTGCTGCATTCGGCAAGCGGTGTCGAAGGCAACGAAGGTCTGGCCGTCGGTGGAAGCAGGGAGCTGGCTGGCGGGCACGTTGAAGAGACGGCACTCGACAGGCTCGTTGACGGAGTGGTTGCCAAACTCGACACTGTGATATGTTAGGTGGAACTGCTTTTGCGAGTTGGCTGTGGGTTTTTTCGGAAACTTACGCCTGGTATCCAGAGGTCTGCTTGCAGAGAGCAAGGCAGGCGTCCTGGGCGGTGATGTCCTCGCGGGTAAGGAGGGGAGTGGGAGCGCTTGTGGCAGGGCCGGTGAGAGCGGCGCCGCAGACATTGCGCCTCTTGGGCTGCTGGTCCTGGTTCTGGCCGTCGGTCTGGCCGTTGTTGTCGTTGGCACCGTTGTCGGCCTGGGTAGGGGCCCCGGCGGGAACACCTGTGCAAGCCTTACCAAAGACATTCAGGTTGGCGTTGTCCTGCGTGGGGGTCCTTGCGGCTGGGACGTTGTAACTTGTAGAGTCAGCAGAGAGGGTGTTGCCGGACTCGGGGAGGTCAGAGACAAAGGCCTGGCAAGAGGCGTCGGCCTCAAAGAGCTTCTGGTAGGCGTCCGCGGTGGCGGCGGTAGGCTGCGAGAAGAGGATGACGTTGGGCTGGAGGCCGCGGAGGGTCGGAAGTCGCACTAGTCACCGCGGGCGAAGGGGCTGGCCTGGGCGGCGGCGGCGAAGGCAATGATGGTGGCGATGGTGAATTGCATTTTGAAGGTTGGTTGGTGGTAGACCTTGAAAGAAACCCGGAATTTGAGTTAGTGAGTGAGTGAGTGTTGGTGCTGAAGAGCGAAGTGCGAGATTGTTCATTGATGCTTGAGTATGATGGTGATGAGCTAAATGAAAGTTGGGATTGGAGGTGGAAAAGGTCGTCTTTTATGTTCGAGTTGAGCTCTCGTCAAAGACACCCAATTTGGAGATGATATCTTATTGATCCACGTTCCAAAACCTTTTAACTTACCTTACAAGGTGGACGCTTACGACGACGTCGAAGCGGCTCGACACTGAGCCTCCTCCCGATACTGGTTGTTGGTGACTGGGCCACAATCCCGGATGTTACCCTGTATTCTTGAGGCTTTCGTCACGATCCGGTCAGGGTTTAGTAGTAAGATGCGTTCTATTATCTGATATGTGGCGGTTCGAGATTGTTCTGGTTGTCCACACTCTGGTGGATTGACGGATTGAGCGCAAGGATGTGGGCAAGTTTCCCGGACTTCATCTGAATCGATTGGTTGAGCCTGAGAAACGACCGTTTTTGGCTTCTCTATATCAGCTCCAGAAGCATTAACTGGAAAGTTTGTGAACTTCTCTGAAGTCGATTCAGTATTACTGGGGCAAGAGCGTGTTCACTGCCGGGATATCTATCTGTGTCGCTAGCCAGGACAATATCGCGGGGAAAAGGGCTTATCGGGCTATATTAGGGGAGTCTATAGGAGTTAGGAGATATAGGGAGGTACTAGGTATCCCCTAGATAAGTCCCCTAGCCCTTATATAGTAGGTTAGAGGGCTAGAGAAGAATATTTAACCCTAGCTATACCTAGCTATACTGACTCTTTCACTCTGCACTGCGCCGTTTTGTGACAATCTGGCAGCCAAGCCAATGTTGTCATTGACGCGGAATGAACGATGTGTATCCCGTGTGGCGTTTTACTAACGAACATCCGATTCTAGCACCACAAAGCAGAAAGAAACGCATGAACCGCGATCTCGGAACTGGTCTCACTGGACTACCAGCCCTGTGGCGCAGGAAAGCTGTCCGCCGTGGAACTCCCGTTGTGAGGGTATCCCTGCTAGTCATCCCAAGCTTTGCGGCTCCCGACGCCTACTCCCCCACCCCCACATACGAAAATAGCTCCCAGAGCCCCTTGAGTCTGGGACAACCCTTCTCTCAGGAGAACCATTTGCTCTTTTCCCCTTTCCGACATTCGGGATCCCCTCAATTGACGCGGGTCAACGGTGTGCTTCACCCAGTTTCTGCGGTTCACTGCCCTCAACGGGATTCTGAGACCGGACAACTTGCCAAATTGAGTGACGAGAAGACTATGCAGAATAAGCGTATTTAGTAAAGCTGCGCTCTAAAATTATGCTTCCAATTCACTCCCGGGCTAATTTTGACAGAATGCTTTAGCAGGAAGCCCTACGCCCAGCCACAGCTTCTTCTGGCAGACCACTTTCGTTACGATCACGATTGGAGCGTTACGGTTATGGCTGCCGTTGTCTTTACCAAATATTTACTCACTCGTTCTTTGATGATAGACTGCGGCTGTGGTGATGACGAGGCCGACTACAATACTGGAGGGCTGTTCTCGAAAAACGGCTGATAAGCACAACTACACGTCAAAGCCCTCTCAGTTGATGGCTTCCAGTTGAGTCTTTCTGTTTTCTTCTGCGTCGTCATCCCATGATGGCTCCTGTCGGGGTTGAAAACTGACCGTTCATCGGAAGTTCAGCTGGTGGGCAACTCCCACGCCGCTTGGAAAAAAAAGGACCCAAAAAAAAAAAAAAAAAAAATTTAAAAAGAAAACAAAAGGCCGCGGAAACTAAGTCCCTTGACTTCCGGGAGAAAAGGCCTCATGCTGCAGTCAGCTGATTCTTTGATGTCATGATGGGTGCGGAACCCGTTGAATTGGGGTATGACAGCATGTTTCTAACGTCACAACTACGAAGAGCCCGATTGCAGACTTGGAGATGGATAAAACAGGTGATGAAACCTCTCGATCGTCAAGTTGTGACGCAGACTCTGCGCGGTTAGTAAAGAAAAGCCCGCCTTGTGAACGTGAAAGTAGCATGAATTTTCTAAGCAACTGGGGAAACCCATGCGACACAAAGCTTTCGGGCTAGATGAGGTCAGTTTCGTTTAGAAATATATCCCCAGAAAGTACACGTCAAATTCGTCAGCTTCTTTCAAGATCGACAGCACATATGCAAATTGAGGGGGATAACAAGATGGTTAGCAGTGAACATTGGGATAGTTAGTCAACGATAAATATTCTCAAGAAAAGGGATTAATCATGCAAGATGGGAGTGTACTTGCAATGACGTTGGGAAAGTTGGACACAACCGCATTAGTCGTATTGAGAGCAATATCTCGATCAAGCGCCACGCAATCCATGACTACCGAACGGACTACAGTTGACGTCATGTTTCGAGCTCACATCATCCCATTCACCGAAGTTGCCGAGGTTTTGATTTCATCCTCGTGCCGTTCTTCGTGGTTTATTGAATCACGGAACGGACTTCTAGAACCGGTGCTGCCATTGAAACGTTTAGAAGAAATGCACTATATATCCAGCATAATTGCGGAAAAATGATTCAGCAATGCCCCTAAACAGTAATAAGAAATTACATTCATAGAAGCATTAACGCCAAAAGTCGATAATAAATAACGACGGGAGATTCATGGCGACAAGAGTAAGGACTCGATCTCGAACGTTAAGTGCAAGTTGCTGAAGCTAGCTTGGCCTTAAGTGCTTGATTTGATACTATTAAAACGCTGGTAAGAACAAATCATGGTTCTGAAGGTTCGGAATGAGGGAATTCCCCCAATCACTACGCCACGCGTTGTAAATCCCCAGTTCAATGCCCTGATACATCCAAGAATACTCGATATCAAGATATTCAATAAGTGGCCTATATCAACTTGTAATTTCACACTAGAACGCCGTTGTTGTCCTTTCTAATCGACTAAGTAAAAAGCCCCCAGCTTAACCTCCATAAATCTTACAACCTAGATTAGACCAAAGGTGAACTTCGGCAAAATATATCGGTCTAACATCTTACAGAATTTCATGCGACAGAAGTTTATGATTCAAAGCTAGCATCATGACTAAAAAGGTCGCTATAAGCTTTAAAGTCTTCTCGTTTTCCCAAAACCACGATGTGATCGATCGGGAGCACCCATGATATCCACGAATAGCTTACTGCGCCGAAACCCTACCATAGCTCGGCATTGACGCGCCCAGGGCCCCGAGGAAGTCATCCTAACTTGTCAAATACGAAAATTTAATGAAAGGCGTCAAGGAGTTCCCTAATTTACACCTTCGTTCCTGCAATATACCGCCCACACTTACCCGTGACAAGCCCATGCCCGTGGCAGCACACTCATCTACGACAACAGTTATTCTCGTGCGCTTGCCAGATTCTGCGCAATCGGACTGCCAAAGACAAGGTTGATCGAAGGTCAAGGCTTGGTGGAGATTCCATCCGGCGTTAGCCTCAGCCTAGACTTGTGCATGGTCCGACCTCCGGACATCTTGTAGGTGCCAAAGCTGTGATTGGCCTCATAAATATAGACTGTAATATGATTGATTTTCATGATTCCTTCTGGGAGCAACAATATTAAGGCTGATCAAGAAGCGGTAGTAGCGAAATTGAGCTTAACTTTTAGTTGCTCCAATTCGGACGTCTCGTCATCCACCTCCGCTCATCCATTCACTCATTTTTATATAAGGTTGTCACGGAATTCTCTATCCCCGGCCGGGTTATGGTCCGACGTGAAGGGAAGCTACTACCTGTGACTGGACGAGGAGCCGAGTCAGGTGACCGGAAGCCCGGCAGTCCGGAATGTGTGCTCCGACTCCTTCCCGGAAATTGGAATCACTGCTGTTTACGGTCCGTGTACCGGAACCACTCGCAGACCATCCAAGATCTTTTAATTTACGAGGCGGTAGCGCAGCTTGTGCTACGGTGTAACATTGACTCAACCTGTCTTCTGTACAAAACCCACACCTTTGCGAACAGCTTGGTAGCCAAGCTATACGAGCTTGAACTCCTGGCGCCCTCCCATCTCAAAGAGATGCTTAAGCCATTCTAGCTCGGACTTTCCCAAACTTGCTCTCATCGCACCCATCATCTGGGTGGCTTCTTGGTAGGAAGCAAGGAAGTTTCTCATCTCCGAGTTCACTTCCGGATACTCTGCAGAAAGGAGAGGGTTTGGAAGAAACAATTGCTGAACAAAGCGGACATATCCAACGCGTTCATACTCAATCTGGCCTGTTTGGGACTGCGGTTGTTTAGGCTTGACGACAAGACAAGCCATTTCAGGACACTTTCCTGTCTTGAGGCCAAAATCCGTGATGCGCAAGACGGTCACAGGCATTGACCAGGCTGTGTTGTCGTCGTTGATGGGTGCGTCCGGCTGGAAACCTCGGTCGTGCTGGCCGCCCTGGGCGTACCATAAGTCTCCGACAGCAAGCCAAATTGGACTTGCGCCCCATGACTTGAGGACTCCAGGCCACCTGACTAGCATGCCCGGCATACCATACGTCGATATTAACAAATGAGCCGAACCGAGCTCTCCGCATGGGTCGACACCAGCAGGAACGCAAACAGCCTCTAAAACTTCTGCAACACCGGAATAATCCTCACTTCCCGTCCTGCCTTGCGTGAACCAGCTTCCCTTTCCCGTGTTGAGGGTGTCGGAATCAGAGTCGAAGCGGATGAGTTGGTCAGGTTTCAGGTAGTCCATCGATGCCCACGACCATGTCGGGGCTCTCCACGTTTCAGCCCGCCGTTCGGGTAGGTAGACAAGCCAGAGAAGATCCAAGTGTATCGTATCCAGCCAAAGCCCTGCCAGATATTGTCCGTCGTATTGTGGATTCCAGACCTTGGCGACTCCAGCGAGAGCGGGAAACGTGTCTTTTCGAAATGTCAGGTCCAATTTGCAGTACTGCTGCACCATGTGCCTCCAAGTCTTCGCGCTGTCGGTCCAGTTCGGTGCCTGTAGCAGAGCTGTGGAGAACTTGGTATAATCTGGAGTTTTCGGTTGATCCCCTGTTTGTGTCAGAGGCTCTGTTGCGCTCGACTTGCCAACGGCCGTAAACTTCCCCTTTAAATCAGCCAGACTACCCGACAGCTGTATCTTTTCGGGCACGGAAGACACTGAGATACCGCCACACTCGCACATTGTCGCCGATCGGCATTCCCAGTTCACCTCGGAACCCGCAAAGTGCACCACTCTCGCTGAGAGGAGCCGCTCCTGGTACACCCAGGCCCGCGTCGTGATAGGGAAGAACTGCCTGAAGCCGCCGATGTGTACAAGCTCCGAGCACGCGTATAGACTGATATCTTCGTCGTTCAAGTCATTGATCAGCGACAGCTTCTGAGAGTAATGCGGGGGGTCCAGGGAGCAGGTGTAAAGTCCACGGCTCGAGTCCGATGCTTTCGAAGCAGCGAGCGTAACGTAAGCTTGCGTGTAGATGTTGGCCATCTGCGCAGCCTCAATCTGCCAGTCGAGGGGGTCGTCTTGGACTATGCAAAGAGAATCGATCCAAATGTATTGCAGACCGAGTCGACGGGTAAAGTCGATGGCGTCCCGAAACGTCGGGGGCAGTGATGACAACTCTACCCCAGTCGTGAATTGAGAAAAGTTATCCTTGAGCGTGCGTATCAATGGCTTCTTGCCCCATGGATGACTGAGACAGGCGTATTTGCCTTCAGCACCGTTGGTCTCCATCAAGTGTACTGTAGAATCTGAGGGACCAATGGAAATTACCCTCTTTGGCAGAGGAACATGGGCGTCTTGGGCACATAGAGGGTGACTGGATGTACACTCATGAATCCAATTTTTGATGGTCTGTAGCGTCTCACTTGATGCGGTGTTGCGGAGGATCGGTTTCGGAGTCGTCGGTTCTCCTGTTCCAAATCGCAACTCCCGAAATGAACGTAAACGCTGGGACATGGCCTCTAAACTCGAATTCAGCAAATACCCCAAACGGCGACACGAGAATGAACAATTCAGAGCGACTTGTACTCACTGTTATCAATTTGGAAACGCATTATGTTCCCCACGTCATCGCGGATTTCTTCAAGGATTTGAGGAAACGACCACCAAGTGAACTTGCCGCCTGCAAGAAGGTAGTCGCCATACAACTTCCACATTGCTTCGTGCAGGAGTAGGCAATAGGGACAACCATCCTGCACTTCTTTCTGGAGATGGCCTTCCTCTACCAAGCTCTTCTTGCACCCTTGATGGAAAAGCTGAGGGTCTGCTTCCACTCTTTCACACCATTTCAGAAGAAGACTGAGGGGGACCGCCTCGAATTCCTTGGGCCTGAGTCCTTCCTTGTCCTTAGTCGCCGATTGCGTGCTCATGATAAGGGATGCTTTGCCTCCCATGGCTTCGGTTGAGAATGAATGTTCGGAAGATGGTGTGGAAAGAAGAGTGCGTTGACCTCGCGTGATTCTCAAGTGCGGCTGAACTGCCTTAAATCAAATCGGGAATTTCTTGGCACATGCGTCCCACAAATGACATGATTGCTGCCTTCAGCTGAGGTGTCTTTTCTAGAGCATGATCGGCCCGGACGTATCCGGGACCAATGAAAAGCTTCAGCTTCCGTAACATCATTGAAAATCCCAAAAGCCACGCCAATCCCATACCTGACACACCAACATGCCGTGAGGTTCAACGAGGTCATGACAAGCTCATGAGAGACATTGATTGAGATCCCACAACCAAGCATTACTGGTGATATCGAGATGGCCCAATCTTTTGAAGCAGAGGGCTCGCTGTTTCAACGGTCATCAAAATTATGTTTCTCTACAAGGATCCAGCAGCAGCCACTTCAGCAGCCGTCATCTTCTACAAAGCCGCTTCCACACTCTGTCTCACTTCTTCGTCGCCAGCTAATAACTTCAACTCGCCCAGCCGTCTCTTCCAGAACCCCCGTCTCTCAAGGCTCATGCCAAAGGTACCTACAAACAACGGACCAGGCCTATAAATGCGTTGGTCGGCCTCGTCAAACGGACCACGAGTGGTCCAAAGAAGACAATGCTTCAAAATGACCGGGGCCGCGTGGATGAACCATTCAGCCGCAACAGCAACTCTCATGACTGCCTCCACACATAGACCCCTGGCAGGAGAATCTGAACTCTCCGCCTGTTCTTGAATCGATGCGTCGCTCACCGCGCCATCTGCATTGATCTTGTCAGATTCTTCGCCAAGTTCGTCTTTTGCATTGTTAACGCCCTCGTCCTGAGACTTCTCACCCATTCCGTGCTCTTTTCTCCAGACCTGCTCATTTTCAAGCCTCCACTCGAGTTTCTGCCGGCGGGTTGACTCGACAAGGTCCTTGCGCTCTTCCCTTACCCTCTTCAAATCGCCCTCCAGCTTCTCCAGGTCCTCTTCAAGGGACTCCATAAGAGACTACACAACAATGTTCAGACCGCGTTTAGAGCCGCTGCCTACGAGACAGGCTAGCCAGGATTGGAAGTTGAGCCACTGATCGCAGGTGAATTCCTCATCTCCGCCAATGATATCTTCGTCCGTTGGATCTTTAAAAGCGTGGTAAGTCTGTTTGAGAACTTCGCACATGTTGACTTCAAGATAACCTACTCAGCCAAGCCTCTCTGGTGACCATACCGAGATCAGGTAGGTCATTCCACTGCGGATTCTCAGACTTTGTTACGTGCAGGAATTAGCCTCTGAGACTTTGGGATAAAATGCCACGGCTCAAGTGTTTCTCACCTCTCCAATCTTCTCAAGTTTCTTGGCAATCTCCACAACGAGACGATGCCCAATGTGTCGATACGGCACACACTTGACAAGCAGAATGTAAAATTGCCAGAAATCGAATAACGGGAACTGAATGTGAGCCTCGTTTTGTTTCTTGGAGTATTCTGGATGGAGCTTCTGTGTCTCCGAGGCGAGAACCTGAGCACGCTCGTCCAGATTTTGATCCGAGAGGCCGTCCAATGCCTCGACTACCTGGTAGAAGTACTCTTCGTGCCCTGGATACCCCATGTAATCGAAGAGCGCTTCGAAATCGATGCCGTGGTAAATGCATGAGTTTTCAAAGGTCAGCGGCTCTTGCTGCCCTCGTGATCTCTTGACATCAGACTTGGTGTCGGTCATTTTGGCGGATCAAGGCCACAGGAGGTTAAGGGGAAAGACCGTCATGAGATGAGGAGGTGCTGAAGAAAAGATCGATCGATTTGACGGATGGAACGAAATTTGCTTGAGGGAGTGGGAAAGGGGAAATTGATGTTGGCAAAAGGCGACTTCAAGCCGACGGAGTGGCCGAAACAACGTCATTTCTATGTCCTGCGCCTCCAACATGTGTCGCGCGCTTAAATCCCCGTCCAGAACTTTAGTCGTTCTTGTTGGCGCAGTTCTTCGGCTGTTCTGGCGCCAACGATTTCGCCAATCATACCCCCTGGACGAGGGCTAACCCGAGCCTGGTGATTAGGAGTCACTCACAAGCCTTCGATCGCTGAAACCTTTTGATCCCATAGCCGAAGCTGAGGGCTTTTACGCGGACGACGGGGCAGGAGGAGAAATATCTTGGCCATGGCGTGACTTTTTGAGTGCGGCTGAACTGTCTTTTAACATAGTCGGCAATTTCTCCCCGTCTGCTTCACTCGGTCTAAGCATAGCCAGATCAGGGCTGTCTGAAATCAACCTCTGGTATTGGCTGACATTTGGGGCGATATCAGGAGCTGTAGAATCCCGACCTACTTACAAACGCATGACATGTTCAAGAGATTACAGGCTCTCGGTACACTTAGTGAACGACCATGCAAATCGTGGCAACTTTCTTTTTCTTTTTCCTACTTTTCGCAGAAACACCAATACTATCTTCCTACCAAGTAGCACCAGCAATACTACTCAATTAAAAAGAACGATAGCAGCAGCGACAAAACATAGATTTGAGAACAAGCCATGTCTGACAACCATTGACCAATATCCACCTACGCCCTCGGCGCTGTAGTCGCGACAGCCGGCCTGTAATCAGGCAAACTCAGATTCTTGTGGTGTTCAGGTCCTTTTCTTGGATCATGGTACGCTAGATCAAACTTGGACCGATCCCCATATCCGAAAATCGCCCTGGCGCCGTGTTTCTGGTTGGTTGATTGATTCCGGGTCCCAGTTGCCCTGCGGCAGAACAGGATACTCCTGCCAAGGCCTCTTGACCGTCAGATCCGGAGAAGAAGCCGAAGACTTTCGAAACAGCCTTCGTGTACTACGGAATTGACTTCGACTCTCTCTTCGAACAAGGCATGTTCGAAGATACAGAGAAAGCATTCACCCACATTCTAGAAGCGTTACGCTCTCTCACAGAGGACATCTCGAAGAACAGGCTCAGACAGTTGCTGACAAAATCCAAGAGATGTATCCAGCTGGTCCACATGAACCAGACACCGACCAGGGCTGGTTCCACCAACGCTTCTGGCCGTTCTTCATTGATGTCGTCAAGTGCATGCCGTATAGTCACGCTGGCCTCCGTTTTATGGTCGAGATTGCCAAGGATTTGGAATCCGTGGGCAAAGTAGGTCTCCAGCAATCTGTCGTTTCGCGAGCGCTATGGGTCTAACGATGCATCCCACAAAAAGTCGATGAATACACACTGGAAGGATCTAAACGACCTTGGAGTCGTCACTAGTGACAACCGGATAGGTACGAGTCTTGTTGCCCTGTAAACAAGAGCTAGTACTTCATTGCTGACGGCCCCCGGCATCTGAAAGACCCCACAGATGAAGACGTCAGTCCAGATGAGGAGTTCAACCGTGACCAGTGGATTAGCTTTCAATCTTTCCTCGCCCGCATGTTCGGTAACGGCTCAAAGTGTGGGTTGAACTTCGCGGTTTCGTCACTGATGCAAGGCCTTGAGGAAGATCTAGAGGGCCTCAAAGGTCGGCTGGATAAGGTGAGAGAGGAACGCAAGGATCTTATTGATGAGTTTCGCCGAGAAAGACTGGAGAGCCGACATGAGAGACAGAAAGAATGGATGCAAGAGAACGGACTTGCAGAGAAGACGCTAATCAAGCAGCCCGACGATACTGATGCAGCGGCCCAGAGCAAGACGAATGGAAAGACTGGAGAAAACAACGACGACGGCGATGGTGAACCGCAAAAGACGGTAAAGGAAGAGCATGTGTCCCGTAAAGGCACCGCAGAGTCGAACCGAACCGTTCTCTGTGAAGACGCACTCACCAGAGTAGTCGTTGCAACAGAATGGCTTGTTCATGCATCTCCTGTTATTCTCCAGCACGCTCTCCTCTGGAGCAGTTACGAGCGAGACGACGAAAATGACAAACGGGTGTACAGAGCAGGCCCTCTATTCCCGGGGAACTTTGGGCTGAATCTCGAGCGTTGGGGATTTTGGAAGAGAAGATTGGGAGAGATAAGATAGATCATAGGCGAGGAAGTTGGTCACAGTGTTCAAGAGGCCATTGAAAGAATGTCGGCTGCTGAAGTTGCTTCTGCAAACCGCCACTAGATTTTCCAGAACTTCGCGGTCTGTCGTCTCGTTTATGCCCCTGTTAAGTCAACGGCTTTTGTTTCAAGCTGTGCACTACCTAGCAACAAATGAAAATTTCCTTCAACTCCCATACGGTGTTAGTCGAGATCTGTCACCTTGGACAGCCTCTGCCAGACGTCACTACTCGTACTTACTTTGGGCAAATGCTAACTCCCACCTTTGCTGTACATGTTGACGTTATGCAATCGCCGTTGAAACAAGACATATTCACCAGCGATCCTACATTCTAACACGGAACAGGTAGCGGAGTCGGACTTGTGCAACGTCGTAGACGATGAATTCGTTGTAGTAAAGGCTGGTGTTTTGGACACCAGTGTCACCTGGGGTCATCTTGGTATCGGGCTACAAACGTATTAGCTATATCCAGCGTCGTCAAAAAGGGAAGGAGTTGGATGAAGCCCCCGAAAGAAGCTGAAATCATGGGAAGTAGTATTGGTGTCGAGGGAGAAGAGGCAAAATGAGGGCCACGAATGCTAAGAGGACCAACAGCCATGCATGGAAAATTGTGCAGGGTGAAGATGTGGCCGAAGGCAGCGGGAAATGAAGAAGCGAATCCGTACGATAGGAGACGACAACAGGCTCAAAAGTACGGAGACTGACCATCTTGATGCCCTGGAGGGATGGGTGAACGCAGCTGGCGTCCACCCACTTGCTGGGACCAGTCCGACCTTGACCCCAGGTGGAAAGCATTCCGCCTGCTTTGGCACTGTCGCCTGCGTTGTAACTTGCGTTGGTGAGCTTCTGAATGGGGTCACCCAACTCGGCCTCGCAAAGCAGCAAAAGTGCCTCTCCGCCAGAGCTGAACGAGTTACAGTAGTTCGCCGACTTGGACGACATATCTGCGAGATAGATACCCTTACCGAACATGTATCCCGTAACAGGGGCTTCGGGAGGAGCGATGCGAAGACCCTGGCTGAGAATACCACCAAAGTTGGTGACTCGGGAACCGTGCCACAGTAGACGTCGGTCGGACTTGAGATTCGACATGGTGTTCATCTGGAAGCGTTCCAGCTCACCATTGCGCTCAATGCGGAAAATTTGGGACACCTTGTAGTTGATATTGTGCGTTGAACCCTTCGAGCCGGTCAAGTAGTCCTTCAGCAGAGAGAATTCTTGGCTGTTGTGGTCGAGAGGAGTCATCTCGTTCATGCCAAGGGTTCGGTACTGAGTATCAGCAGGATGAACGTCAGTGAACTTGCGATCGACCTTCATGAGGTCGGAAGCAATCTTCATGTCAGACAAACTGTCGAGAAGATCAAGCTCCTTCTTCAGCATGTCATGAGTGCTGATGACGGGAGGACGACGTCGGCCGAAAGCATGAGGAATGAGGCTGTAGAATTGGTTCGACAGTTGCTCGGTAGCGGCGGGGACGGTCGTGGAGTATTTGGAATCGGCCAGGGAGGAATCGGCAAAAAGCGCACTCAGATCCTTGAGCGTCTGAAAGCCGCGCAAAATCGTGCCTTTACTAAGCTTCCCAAGGGGCAGCTTGTTGGCGTCATAATCCATGGAGGTCATGGCTGAGGCGAAGTATCCCATATTGAAGATGAGACCCATGAGCTCTTCCACAGGACCTGGCAGTGTGCACTTCACTTCTGGCCTCTCCTCCTCAGGGGCATCATCCTCGGCTTTGACAGCGGCGTCGTCTTCGTCGTCATCAGAATCCGGTTCATAGCTGCGCTCGACAAAAGCATATTTGCCAGGCTTAGGGTCTTTCCCGCGGTCGGCCCACGACAGACCACTCTTGTCTTTGAATTTCTTGTCGAACTGCTTGATAGCATCAGGTAGGGTACCATTGCCGAGGACTGCGTTCTGGCCAGAGTCACCAACTCTGCCCCAGCGGGTCCAGGTCTTGAAGGTAGATCCGTTTTGGATAAGCTAGCTTTGTTAGCAATAATGTCTAGAACGAGGGTCACAAAAGT
Source organism: Colletotrichum sansevieriae (assembly GCA_026260285.1). NCBI lineage: Eukaryota > Fungi > Ascomycota > Sordariomycetes > Glomerellales > Glomerellaceae > Colletotrichum > Colletotrichum sansevieriae. Next base: position 16,541 of record JAOQIF010000208.1, on the reverse strand, counting down.
TGGTGGATTGAAAATCAACGGCTGATGGTATACCTGGATGCGATAGAACTTATTGTTGTTGTTTGAAGCATTGGTCTGGTTGAGCGAGGCATCGTAAATAACGCCGTCGGGTGCGATGTAGACAACGCCGGAAACCTTGCAACCCTCGTCGAGGGGGATCATCAGGTTCTTGGACTTGGCGACCTGGCCGTCGGCCGGGGCGGTCTTCTTGTCGTCAGCACCGGCCTCGTTTTTCACGTCGGTCTTGTCATCGTTAGCGGACGCGGGAGCAGCGGCGGTCTTTCCTTTGCCAGCGGCAGCCTTCTTCTTCTTGGGCCCGGGGGGTGCGTCGCTCTCGTTGTCGGACTGAGCGGCGGACTTGGTACGCTTGCGCGAGCCATTGGCCTTGGTGGCGGCGGGCTGCGACTGAGAGGCGTTCTGAGAAGCAGGAGCCGAGGCCTTGGGTTGAGAAGCAGAAGCTGCGGATACGACAGGGGGAGGTTGTACGGGCTGAGGCATCTTGGACTGGCTGCCGCTGGTAATTGCGAAGTCGTCCTCAGGGACCTTGGACCCCTTGTACTCGCATTCTTGGGCCCACTCAAAGCTGACGATGGGGATGGTGCTCTTCTCAGCAGCGGCGACCTTTGCGGTTTTGGAGTCAAAGTCCTCCTGAGTTGTAATGAGATGGGTCGTCTTCTTGGTGACGGACTTCGCGATTGTCGCACCCAGTGACGTCAAAAAGGACTCGAGTTCAGCGCGCTTCTGAGGGAAAGTGCCGCTGATGGCCACGACAGCGCCGTCGAGGGGTTGCGCTGCTGGGATGGCCGCTGGAGCAGCAGCAGCAGCAGCAGCAGCAGCTCTACCCGATCGTCTGGGGGGCATTGCGGGTGGATGCGGAGAAGCTACCAGGAAGTAGGGGTGACTCGAGCTCGACCGTTCGCCGAAGGGGATCACCGAGCTTTCAATTGGCGTCAATGGGTGGTGACAGATGAAATGAAAGTGAGCTGGAACAGTGAAGGGAAGTAGAAGTGCAGAAATGACAGCAGCGATGCAATATATGGTGATTTTTTTCGGATTGAGAAGGTATGAGTGCTGTCAGCCCATCACCTTCCGTCACCAACCAACATGGGACAGCAGGCACCAGCGGCTTTGGTGCCTGGCGCACGTGCCGCTCCCACCGTTCAAACATCTGTCGCGTGTTCACGTGCGAGGGACTCACTCTTCTGAGGTTCCTTCCTGCCTAGAGAGCAATTTAAAGAGGCTGGGGGCAGATCAATCACTTGGAGTTTGAGTCCGGATGACAGACTCGATGCGAGCGGTAAAGCAATGGCATTGAGATGGCAGTGTAAGGGAAGATACTGAAGCAGGAATGACAACGTGAGTCTCACATGTTGGCCCAAGCTCCCTCTTTGTTATTGAACCCTTCGAGTTTGGAAGCTAGGTTTCTCAGCTCGCAGAGGATCTTGCTGTTGGAGAAGAGCAGCCAATTCTTAGTGCCAAGAGATGTATCCGAAACCAAATTATCCATAGTAGATGTTCTCCTATTGCTTTAGGAAACAGAAGAAGCAAGGATACTAGAGCATTGAATGTTAGTGATTTTAGATGGAGAAAGTGCCTCCTTACCTACCAAGGACTGAACGCTACTAGAGGCACCAGAAGAAAGGTGTAATTAGCTGACACCTTAAAACACGGGCCGCCACCCAATGCGAGCCAACCAGAACGCCAACAAGCGACGCGCCTTCCCTCCAACCTTCAAGTACTCACTCACTCTGTGCCTTCCTGCAGTAACTACCGCAACCTCACCCGGGGCAGTCGCTCCCAGATTCAGACCACCTTAAGGCAGGAGCAGGCAATGACACACAACCATTGGACGTGGCAAGGCTGAAGTAAATCACGGCTAAGCTGCATCATCTTCGCAATTGACCTGGACACTCAACCTGCCTAAGAATTTTCTCGACAACCTTCATCTACCTTACCTAGGTATCGACCTGTTATTTGGCGCGTCCCCCGCTCCATCGTCAGCCTGCCTAAACTTTGGAAGCACGCACCACCAACCGTTTGCCTCCTAGGTAGGTAACGATCTGGATACCACATCCATCTGCCTTAACACAGAGCGATTCCCTTACTCTCGATATCGATCTCTATACTCTCCCACTACCTGCCCTCTTCAATCTTCTTGCTGTGGCCTATCCACCTGCGGTATTGTTCTCCGGCCGGGCTCCCCATCGCCGTCTCCCGTCATTCCTCGCCGTCCTTTTCGTCCTTCCGTCTTAACTTCCTTCTCACTCCCTGCTGATCATCGCCATCTATCTTCACCTGGATAACTCACAACCTCGTCAACCACAGCGATGCCGCCATCCACGAGCCCCGACGACGCTAGGGGCGTCACCCCTTTCAGCAAGGTGCCAGTCGAGGTGCTGCTCCGCGTAGCTTCCCACCTGACGACGCCGGAATTGGGCAGCTTGCGGCTGACCTGCAAATCCATTGAGCAGTCCATGTTCAATACCTTTATGCGAGAATTCTTCACCAAGCGCCAGTTCATGCTCACCGAGGATAGCTTGCAGGCCCTCGTCGATATCAGCAATTCGCGCCTGAGCGACTGCCTCGATCATGTCATTCTCGGCCTCAACTACTTTGAACGAGACGTGGGCTTCTCGGAGAACGAAGTTGGCCGTGAAAACGCCTACAGGAAGGCATACGCCGATCACCACACCCTCATCAGCAGCGGACAACACATCGTCATGCTCACTGAGGCTTTCCGAAACCTCAAGAACCTCAAGACTGTCGGCATACGCGACTACCACTCTCGTGAGCGTGCCGGCCGTGATGGTCCTGGGGCCTCGTGGGCCAGTTACGGTGCCACTACCGTGTTCAAGAACACCGGCATCGACCTACTCCGCATGAGCTATTCAGAAGGCTCCAAGGATTACTCCAACAAAGTCATGATTGCCCTGTTCACCTCACTCGCAAACGCTGGCGCTCGTCCCAAGACATTTGAAATGCTGCGAAAACAGCAACGCATTCCCGACGATGATGCATTCAACCTCTTCACCAGATACCTTCAGCCGAAGCTTCTTCCTGTCCTTGAAGGTCTCGAGACTCTTGTCCTTGTCGTCAATACCAATGGTCCCCACCGGTTCGTCAGTGTTCCTGGAAAACCGACGGAGAGGGACAGGGACTCGAATGACTACCTCTTACGACAGTTCCTGGGCCACCTTACCAACTTAAAACATCTTCGCCTCAACTTCTATGGTGGACGGGGCACTCCGGAAAGGCTTCTCACTTGGCTGGCCTCACCTGTGCCCAAGGCCCCATCAACGCCTCTCCCGGCCGATACTTCGTTGCTCGTACCTTCACCTCCTCCGACATTTCCTTGCTTGGAGGAGCTGAACCTGGGCTTCTGCGACCTCGACTACAAACGTCTCGTCCAGGTCGTCCGCAAATTCGCACCCACTCTGAAGAAGCTCGAGCTTTACAGAGTCACGCTTCTTGGCGACTTAGCACACACCAACACACATGACCAGTCCGATATGAGTGCCGAATCCAAGGTCAACTTGTGGGCCAAGATGCTCAAAGGACTGTACGAGGTTCACGATCTGGATCTGGAGCACATCATGATCGGATTGCCCAGCCAGCGAACTCACAACCTCTCGGCCACCAACCACGTTTGGTTTCACCCGAAGGATGAACCTGATACGAAACTGGCAAAAGAAGAGTACACGGGGATTGACTGGAAGCACTACATTGGAGAACTATGTAATCGCGTCAAGATGGACACGCCGCCGGGGTCGGACGAGGAGGAGGGCGACGACGACGACCACGACATGTACGACTCTGAGGACGAGGAAATGACGGACGGTACGTTCCTTTTTGCTTCAGCGCTGCTGTTCCAGTTGTATCCGTTTCCCACTCTCTACCCCCATGGCCCCTTGCCATTCAGCTCTAATAGTCCCCTGCCAGAAGACGAAGATGAAGATGAGGACGACGACGAATGAGTGGACATGGAAGCTGACGGCTCGTTAGAAGAGTTCATGATGATGCACGGCTACTATCCAGATGGGATTGAAGACGCATTCGATGAGTTGGAGGACATGTTTATGTACGACATGTATGGCTTTGGTTCTGGAGCGTTATGATATCCTGGGGTAGAGTATGAGATACCAATAAAGTCTGATCAACGCAGGCATGACTGCTTACTGAGATGCTGCCTCTGTCGATAAAGATATTTTTACAGTGTTCATCGTCATGTCCAACCCCTTTCTTTTCCTTTTGTTTTTTTCATTGGTGGTGGGCAATAATGCTTGCAATGGTATGCGTGTCACAAGACTTGGACGCGTTGGATCTCTCAATGCTGGGCTTGCAGTTACTTTCCGCATGGAGGTTGCTATCCCGCGCTCGTATGTTTCCGTCTCACCTGCAAGGTCTGTTTGTTCAGACAGTCTACTGGATGTGTGAACAAGAGGGGCCGTGATCTCGAAAGATGACCTGGACAGAGGCCTGCGCCTTCCCATCACCACTTGAGGAACGGGAGCGCGGGCCAGCCGTCCGATTTCAGGCTCCAGAGCCCCACAATCCCGTCAAAAAAGATCGACTAACCTAAATCAGCATCGTCCCATTTGTTCCAGACCCCTGCGTCGTCGCACTCAGTAAAAACTCGAAAGACACACACCTCAGGCAGAGATTCTCCTTTATTTTGCTTTCCGGTAAACATGGGCTCCCTTTACCAAGGTTTTCCGCCGTCTATTCATCGACACCTTAACTCGTCGTCGTCTTGATACCTTATACCCGAGCCTATCTGGACGATGTTGACGATGACGACTGGGCTGTCAAGTGCTTACGGATTTCTCCGCCGCATAGTCCAAGAGAACGGGGTTGATGGCATTCAAATAAGCAATTATTCGTCTCTCACCAATCGGACTCTCCTCTTGCATAAGTGGGTCGAGAATTCCCCAACGGGCTGACTCTGCATCGCGGCGTCTCGACAGGCGTCTTGGCACGCCCGAAGGAAGTCAACAATTGCTTTCATCTTGAAACAAGCCCTAGAATGATGTTCATGCGGAGAAGTTTGTCTGTTCTCTCGGAATCAACCGGTCAAAGTCGCATCGCGTCGGGAGCCAAGCCTCGTTCAACAATGGTCCTGGCCCTCTTGACTGAGACTTTTCTTTCCGTGTATTCGGATGCCCGCGCCGTCGACGAGAAGATCGACTTCGCGTCTCAGCTTGATAACGCTTGTCAACGGCCATAGTTTTTTTTTCGTTTTTTCCAACGTCACCTTTCACGGCCAACACTGACGACAGGGTCCTCCCATTCGATGGCTTGGAGAAGGGGCCGCAAAACATATCAACACATTGCGATACACTGCAGTTCTCCATTGAAATGCAAGAAGCCTCGCGCGAATGGCCTTCGAATTGCGCAATCTGCTAACAATGAGGTATCTCAGCAATAGAAGATGAGAAGATCCCAGAGCTGACGTCCGTGTTGTCGGCGGGTTTCTGGACTTTTCTATATTCGATGCAGGACGAGGACGACGTCCCCCATCTCGACTGAGTAGTTTGTCCGGCTCGGCGCGCCTCCACACCCGTTCCCTCCGGTCCACGGCCGTCAATCATGGCCCAAGCAGTTCCAAGTTCCAACAACAACATGGCCTTCAATAAAATCAGCCGAGGGCCGTCGGAGTCGCATTCCATGTGGGGCCTTTTTTCGTTTATTGCGTCTTCAGCCCATGGGAAAGCAGCGTTGAAGATGAAGGGGGTTTGCAGGCACTTCGCAGGCACAGTTCGGAGCTGCCCACATTACGCAGCATATCGCTCCCAGCAGGCGAATGACCGATTCTTATTCAACCTTTATTGGTCTCTACCTGCGGCAAAGGGGCCCATATGTTTAAACTGATCGAGAAGGTGCGCTTACTACTACCGTCGCCGGGGGGGGGGGGTTGGTTCAGGCCTGGTGATGATTTTGTCGATGGCCTGGTTCATCTTCCTGCGGCGTGCGAAGACGCCGCCAAGATTTATCAGCGGAGATGACTGCCAGGGACCTGATGCGACAATACTTGGCAGCACAACAATTACCGACTGTCAAGCAACGCCCAGCTGATAGCCCGCATGGTAGAGTCAACGACATGGTCGCGATGGAGCCACCGGTTCCTGGATCTTGTGCATCCCCCTCCCCGGCCCCATGGACCCGAACCCCCGTGCCTACGGTCCACCATCGCAGGAATCCGCAACTTTTCTGCAAACCCCTCGTTCTCGCGTTTGGCCATGCTCATTCGCTCGCTGGAGACGGATCGTTACTGCTCAATCACAATGAATCAAGGCGAACTTGGCAGATGCCCACCCCCACCGTCGTCGTCCCTAATCAACCCGACCCTGCCGGATTCTCACAATCCGCCAAGGGCGACGGACGACAAGCAATGGCGCGTTGCCGAACCGGCTTGGCCCCGATCTCGATATAAAGACGTGCTGCCACCCCCAGCAGAGACGAGCCTCTTGGCCCAGCTTGGCGATTTAACTTCGGTTCCTCCATTGCTGCCGTCACTCGCTCACCTAGTTTGGACCTCGTTCGACACAGTCATTCCTTCGAGGCAAAAGACGGCAAACTACAACAAATGAAGTCTGTTCTTTTCTTCGCCACCGCCGTGGCTGCCGCCGGCCCCTACCTGGCCTGGACCGCCGACTCGTTCACCCAGCACGAGATCGACAACAAGAAGCCCTACCACTACACCAAGGCCGTGCTCTACGACGGCTTTGAGGCCGCCTACGAGCTGACCAAGAACGAGTCGCTCGCCGACTGGTACCGCGGCCGCATTGACGACCTCGTCGTCCTCTCCAACGGCAGCATCGCCAACTGGAAGCCCACCACCTACTCCCTCGACGAGTACCGCATCGGCAACAACATCCTCTGGTGGTACGAGCGTACCGGCGAGGCTAAGTACAGGAGCGCCGCCAAGATCATCCGCGAGCAGCTCAACCGCCACCCGCGCACCGAGGAGGGCGGCTTCGTCCACCGTCACCCCATCTACGACCACCAGATGTGGCTGGACGGCATCTTCATGGCCGATACCTTCTACGCCAAGTGGACCTCCCTCTTTGACAAGCAGAACGCCACCGCCTGGGCCGACATCGTCAACCAGTTCGACATCATTGACGCCCGCACCCGCAACACCACCCTCAACCTGCTCTACCACGGCTTCGACGAGACCAAGACCGCCGTCTGGGCCAACCAGGTCAACGGCGCTTCCCCTCTCATCTGGTCCCGCGCCGTCGGCTGGTACGCCGTCGCCCTGCTCGAGGTCATCCAGCTCCTGCCCCGCGGCCACCCGGGCATCGAGAAGCTGACCAACTACTTCGTCACTCTCGCCGACGGCCTCAAGAATGCCCAGGACAAGTCCGGCGGCTGGTACCTCATCATGGACCCCCAGTACGTCGGCAACCCTGCCAACTACATCGAGTCCTCCGCCTCCGCCCTCTTCACCTTTGCCTGGCTCAAGGGCATCAAGCTCGGCCTCATCCCCGAGCAGAAGTACTTCACCCCCGCCGCCAAGGCCTACCAGAAGCTCACCGACTTCGTCACCGAGAACGCCAACGGCACCGTCAACTGGGAGGGCACCGTCGAGGTCGGCTCCCTCAACAGCGACGCCAGCTTCGAGTACTACACCTCGGTCGAGCTCGCCGCCAACGACTACAAGGGCGTCGGCCCCTTCATGTTCGCTTCCTACGAGTGGGAGACGTACAACCAGACCAAGATCCCCGGTCGCACTCCTCAGGAACCCCGTGGCACCCGCGGTCACGGCAAGCCTCACCAGTTCAACCGCCGCCTGAACAGCTACTACTAGACGGTGTGTGGGATGAGGACTGGAGCGAGCCCATGATATTTTCGAAAGAGAAGAAAAGAAAGTCACGGCCGGCCGGCTTGCATGTAACATTGTTAATTCTTTAATAGCTTGATCCCTGGACCAGGGGGCGCTGTACATTTTTTCGCTCACTCACCTGAACGTAGACTCGTTACTTCATCTTGTGTATGTGTGTGTACTTCGTGATGACCCTTTCAAGCCGTTACTGGCCACGGCACACTTCTCAGCGTCTCTGCGATCCTCTTGACTCCCTCCCCGACAATCTCCTCCGACTGCGTATAGACCAGCCGAAACCAACCAGGCTCGAGACAATGCTCTTCCCCAGGATGCATGAAGACACCCCTTTCCACCAACTTCTCCGCCAACGCGAACTCCCTCTCCTGCGCCGATCCATAGTCCGACGCCGGCAGCCAGGGGGACAAGTCCACGTACACGAAAAACCCCGCGTTCGCCTCGAGGTACATGACCTTCAAGTCCCTCAGCTTCCCCGTGACAAACTCATAAGCCCTCGCAATCCTTTCCCTCGACGTCGCGATGAACTCATCATGCCACTCTCGATCCTCAAACATTGTCGCGGCGAGCGCAACCGAGGGACCGGCAGGGCTGTGAAACCTGACCACGCTCGCAAAGGCATCATGCAGCTTCCTGTTCCTCGAAACCAAAGCCCCCAGCCGCAATCCAGAAGACGCGAAATCCTTCGCGAGCCCGTACTCCACATGCACCAGGTCCGGATGTACGATCCCTTCTTCCGGATCAATCGACAGAACCGACGTAAACGCCGTCAGAGCATCGGAAAACACCGACAGCCCGTAGACCTCGTCGCTGATGAGGTGGATGCCGCGCCTGCCGCAGAACCTCATGATCTCCACCAGCGTCTCGCGCGGGTAGCATCTCCCCAGGGGGTTGTTCGGATTCACAATCATCACAGCCCTCACCTTCACGCCCCTCTGCCCGGCCTCCCTCACGGCCTGCTCGAAAGCGCCCACCACGACGCCCGCGTCGAAGCAGTTCTCGGGCGTGGTATCCGCGTACACGACCTCGACGCCCATCTCGTTCCCAAAGTCCAGCTCGAAGCGCCCGTACACCGGCCGCGACGTCAGGATCGCCTCGCCCGGCGAGGCGAGCGAGAAGGCGAGGACGTGCTGCACGGCCGTCGCGCCGCTCGCGAGCTGCACGTCGGAGCTCGTGAGGGGCGCGTACGGGTGGAAGGCGAAGTTGAGGTGGGAGGCGAGCGCGGCGCGGAGGCGGGAGCCGCCTGCGGTGCTGTAGGAGTAGCCGAAGACTTCTTCGGGGAGGGCGACGCGGGCGGCGAGCGCGGCGACGGAGGGGAGCATGAGGTCGTTGGAGGCGCTCCCGAAGGAGATGAGGCCGGACGGGTTGGAGGGGCTGTAGGTCTGGGCCGGGGCGAAGCGCCATGGGCGGGAGAGGCTTGAGGCTGTTTTTTGGGCGCGCGGGGAAAGCATCGTTGGCGGGTTTGGCTTGTTGGTCGGCGTTGGGGAACGGGCTTATGGGAGGCTTGCTGTTGCGAATTGCTTGAGAAAAACGGTCGGAGAAGTTGAGAGATGACGTTTGGGTGTAGTGTGTTCGAAGGGCGTGGCCGATCGCGGGGATGTCTAATGGGAACCTTTACGGCCCGTCGATGCACCACCAATGAGTCAACTTGCGCAAATGTGCTCAGGTTGGGACTTTTGCAATGACGTTCTGTTCATGAGATTTGGCATCTGGATTAATGGGGCCCTTGAGACTCAAAGCTTGGTCTCGGGACAGGTCGATTTACAGTTAAGCGTAAGTACCGTGCCGGTGGGATCGAGTCCGTCGCCGACCGCTCTCGGGGCCGCCGTAGTGGGTCGCCTCCGGTGTGTGACATCGGAGCCGAAGTGAGCAAGTCTGGGTGGATGAAATATGGAATATTAGGTATTAGGCTTTTGTGCAATCATTAAAAGCTTCGAGGGCGCCGTTATTGATGTAACTTCATTTTTTTTTTTTATTCCCTACATACATTCTATATTTCCTTGTCATTATGTTTTGGACACTGACTGAAGCCCATTCAGTCTCGCTAAACAAGCAGCTATGGCAGTCGCCGAAGTCCTCATGTCTGTCTGCAGCTCTGTTTCTGAAGTACTTGGGTTCTTTTCCCGTCTCTGACGTGTTCCGTAGCGATGAGATCGACCTGGCACTGGCAAAGATTAAGAATAAGCCTCGTCCGGCTGAAAATAATAAGAATCTGTTCCATGGCGGCAAAAACCGTTACGCACAAGATGAGAGGGCAGCAGAGGGTTTCATACTAACACGTAATTGACCAACATGACGTTCGTGTACAACACGACAGGATCCGTTTCAGCCTCAAACGCGCCAGAGGACGATACGGAAGGAAGCGTGGACTTCGATTCCGTGACCACTTGGGCAGGGCTTGCCTAGCTCGCAAGAGCTGAATTCTGTCCGCAGCCCGGGTATCCGAACTTTGCGGGTCCACTGGCTTGCCTGACCATGTCGTGTACAACCCAGAACAGTCGATCTTTTGTCTTGCGGATGTAAGCTCTCGTGCGGGTGATTTCTCGACACAGAGCGGAAACCCCGATATCAAGATGTTGCTGTCCGTGAATATTTGAAGTACCGATGACGGGCCGGCGTTTCGAGGCAAGAGCAGAGAAACTGTCACGGATGACGCAAACCCACCACAGACGCTCCAACGTATTGTCGCTGTCGTTGAGATTGGTGGGTGCCGAAATGCCCTTGTCCGGGATATGTTCTGCCCCTGCGATTCGGGTGTTTAGATTGCTGCCTCTACCCATTCGACGCTTTCGTCGGATTCAGATCTCGTCGCGTGAGACGTCAGGAGCAGGGCTGCTTGCTATGCGGCAATAAGGCACGTTTTGGCGTCGACATTGTAGAGGCGCTTCCGTGATTAGACAATATCCCATTAAGCAGGGGAGTATATGGGGCTCAACGTACCTTTGCTTTGTGATGGAACGAATCTTGGGCGCTCTGGATGCGGTGGTATCCCAGCATGCTTCGTGTTTCAGGGGACGAACTGTCTCTTGCGTTTAGTTCTTGGGGACGAAAAGAATATTTCATGGGATTTACACATACCCTGCAGATGCGAGAAGCATTGCCTGCAACAGCAACAGACTGATCTTCATCTATTCCCCGGTGCCAAGGCCAAAGTATCCATCCCAGAAATCGGACTCGCTGAGCATCGGCAGGAGAGGATGAACATGGAGGAAGTAGTGCAACATGAACTGGTCCGAAATGGGTCTAGACGGTATGATGAAACAGCCCGCCGAGAGGAGTTTCTCGACGTCCTCCAACGGGAGCTGATTCAGATCTCTTGTAGTGAGGAGGAACGGAGACGAATTGTCTGCTCTGAGTTCGCCCTGGGAAGACAGAGTCTGTATCGACTTATTCGCACTCTCCAGACGACTGTATGGATCCTGCGTGGTCGTCATCGTTGTCTCCTCGTTCGGTTATTTGACATAGTTTTCCAAAAGAAGTGTCTGCAGCACTGCTGTACAGTCGTATTAGCACGCGTTGCATAAGTTGCTGTTGCCGGACATGATGTAATTCGCAGATGGAGAATTTTATTTCGTGCAAGGTCGAACAAATCAACATGCAGCGAACAGTCTGGATGATGATGTTCGTCGGCGATGAATTCGCACATGGTTCTTTTCGGCCGATAGCTGGAGTGCTCCGGAGCGGGGTCCGTTCAAGATCGGCATCATGTATGCATCGGTCGGAGGCCAATTGTCTCAATCTAAGAGCAACAGTATGGTGGATTTTACCTATTTCGAACTGAGTACATGATGGGCTTTTACTCTCGACATCCGGTCTCCGTCTACCAAATTTTCACTCTCTATTCGGATATGGTCTCCGAGGACTGTCTCTTCAGCCTCTCCGGGAGTTGCCAAGACCCGGAATCTGCTGTCTTGGCAGCATGCAGCTACCAGTGCGGTGGCTGCATAATCTGCCGGAGAAAATAATTGGTTTCTCCCTATGATAAGGCAGGATGCAACCTGTTGATTTCACTAAATTCTTACTCTATTCTCCTCCTTCGCATGTAGATGACTGATCGCTTCGATATCTTTCTCTCATTGAAGTTTGCTGAGTTTCATTTCAGGCCTTCTCGACATTCATCCCGATGCTGTCTATCGGTGCGAAAATACTTCATGATTTCATCCCATTCAATCGCTGATTACGATCGCAATTGCAAGAGGCGCTACTCAACTGAAGTGAAATATTAGCGGGAGTGAGTAAGCAGCGAACGAGTACGAATCGCCTCTGGTGTCTCAGCGGAACAATCACTCCGCATGAAGGTGTGTCTTACGAATACGCAGTAAACCTGCTTGGCACCCCAGCCCGGCCCGATCCAAAGACATTGCGATTTGCTCTCTTGTTCTGGTCTGGTCATCGGCCGAGGAACCTTACGTAGCGATCGCCTCCCACCCCCTGACAGTCTCGACCAATTCAGCCCATTCGGTACCTCACTGGGGATATTCATCAGTCATCGTTCCCGACGTAAACCCATGCTCGCCCATTGAGATGTGAGTGCCAATGGCAGAGCCGCAACGCGTGCCACCCACGGCTGGCTGATGATCGCCTTCTCGGCTCTTTGCCAACCGTCATGACGTAGAAACAACGAACGCCAGGCACGCGAAAAGCAGGATTGGTGGAGAGTGTGGGGAAGGAAACAAACACTAAGAGACTAGACGATCCAGCCTGCGTCCTCATTCCCATTTGGGTCTAAGAACGAACGGCCTGTGACGGCGGAGTCCGTTGGTGGAACCGGGTTTTTTTAGTAGCTACCTACCTTACAGTACAGCTACCTTACAGTACAGTGAGGTGGACTCTGTTTGTTGGCGAGCCACTTTTCCCGGCTCCTCAATGACCTCACCGTCTGTCTGGCTGTGGCTCAAGGCAGTCGATGACATACAGCGGTTTGCAAAATATAAGTAAAACTCAAGTGAGAGTTCGTCCCATTTTCTTGCCTAGTTTGTTTGGAAACGCAAGCCTCCTGCTGCGCATTGAAGATACCCCCAGTCGCCCTCGTGCGACTCCTCCCACTTACACACCATGGCCCGCCGAGACTTGAGCGCCAAGCTCCTCCAGATGCTGCCTCTCGCGGCCTTCGCATCCGCCTCATCCCTCTACTCAACCTACAAATTCAACCCCTTGGAACATCTCGGCGGAATCGCCCCTTACTTTGAGCCCCAAGACCCCCTGGCATCTCCCGACGCACCCCAGGGATGCACGCCAGAGCGCGCCGCCTACCTCGTGCGCCATGCCGCCATCTACGCCAACGACTTCGACTTTGAGCAATACATCGAGCCCTTCCTCGAGAAGCTTGGAAACAAGTCGATCGAGTGGAGCAAGGTGCCGCGCCTGAGCTTCCTGGCGGACTGGGAGGCCCCCGTCTCAGAGGCCGAGACCTCCCTCCTCACCCGCGTCGGCCGTCTGGAGGCGACCCAGCTCGGCGTCGATCTCGAATTCAGATACCCCGACTTCAGGCTGCCCCAGCGCGTGTGGACCTCTTCGGCGGAGCGCACCTACAAGTCGGCGCAGTCCCTGGTGCGCGGGCTCGAGACCGACGACAACACCATGAACGTCGTCAGCATCTACGAGTCCAAGGAGTCCGGTGCCGACAGCTTGACGCCCTACAAGGCCTGCCCCGCGTACTCGTCCTCGGCGGGAAGCGAGCAGTCCGCCCAGTTCCAGGACAAGTTCGCCAAGCCCATCGTCGCACGCTTCAACGACTTGGCGTCCGATTTCAACTTCACCGTCAAAGACGTCTTCGGCATGCAGCAGCTGTGCGGCTACGAGACCGTCATCCGCGGCAAGTCCACCTTCTGCGATCTCGACCTGTTCTCCCCGGACGACTGGTTGAGCTGGGAGTACACCGAGGACATCCGCTACCACTACAACGTCGGCTACGGCAGCAACGTCGCCGGGTACGTCGGCATGCCGTGGCTGAACGCGACGGCCGGTCTTCTGATGGGCCGGGACGCCGAGGAGGACCTCTACGTCAGCCTCACGCACCGCGAACTGCCGCCCATGGTTATCGTCGCGATGGGTCTGTTCAACAACTCCGAGGCCGGCGCCGGCTCCGCGGCCAACATCAACGACACCATGCCCTTGGACAGGATCAACTACCGTCGCGCATGGCGCAGCTCTCACGTCCTGCCTTTCTTGGGCAACATCGCCATTGAGAGGTTGAACTGCAGCGGAAGCTACGGCTACGACGACGGCGAATACTACCGTGTGCTGGTCAACAGCGCGCCGCAGGCCCTGCCGGATTGCGCTGACGGCCCCGGCACCACCTGTTCTAGGAGTGGCTTTGAGAAGTACATCCAGGACAGAGTTGAGAGATTCACTGGCTTCTCGGAGCAGTGCGGCGTCGAGTATGGTAACTCCACAGATGTTATGTCGATTTACCAAGACGCGTCTGTCGGTAACGGCACTACCGTTGGGAAGCGGTACGTTGCCAATTTCCAGTAAATAGGCTTTGATCTTAGGTTTTCATAATTTTAATGAATAATTTACATTGATACCTCCAGCATTTGCCTCACCTGATTTGGTGGTATTCATAATGAATATTTGACCTGACCTTCCTCCCTTCGATCGGACGATACTATTGTTTGTGTGGTCACTCCGCCAAACATACCAGTTAGATTGTATTACGCCACTGAGACAACATATCTATCGTTTGATCAGGATAAATCTTCGACCCAAACATCCGAGAAAGACGTCAACTTTGCACAAATCAAAAGGCCAAATGTTTGCAAATCTCAGCTCCGAGGAAATAGCGCCGAAGAATCAGCTCCGAAGAAAAACAACATAATCAGTCGCTACAGCTCAGTTAGCTGGTCGCAAGAGCAGCACGGGTAGTGCTCGCACTTGACAGGTCCATCTCGGTATCTCCCCCCAATCGCAGCATAGTTGCGATACGCCGTCTTGTAGTCGCAGATAGGGATCGAAAACACAACCGGCGTCGACACACCGTCAGGATACAATACCGCCTGCTTGTCCCCGTTCTGGTCCTTCATCTTATTGCTCGTATCGGCAGAGGTGTTGTAACCATTGGCAGTGATGCAAAAAGCCCATGGGTACCAAAATGGGTAGTACCCAAAATCACCCACGGGTACTCTACGGGTACCCAAATTACCCATAGGTCTGGCCCATATTAAAAGCCCATAGGTAATGCAGCCTATGGGTTAACCTACCCATAGGTAGCCTACCTATATCCCATAGGTAGCCTACCTATATATAAATAACTATAGGTAGTAGTTATAAATTAATCTTAAGGATCCTATTAAAAGTAAGGTATATTTAGTATAAACTATTAGTTTGCAATAGTTAATATAAAATTTATAAACTATTTATATTAGAAGATAAATAGAACTAGGATAACTATAAAAAGATTACTATAAGTCCTTTAAATATAAAGCATATTCTAAGTTATATAGAAGCAAGTAAAATCTTAAATTTAATCGCTATTAGAACTAGAGGAGATATAATAGGAATATTACTAGGTAGTCCTCCTTTGCTTCTAGTATTAAGTCCTAGACCTAGTATCTAAAGATATACTAAATAGTTGCTAAGATATAGGGGGTATAGGGGAGTAGCTAAGGTGAGAGAGTTAACTTAAGAGCTATTATTTCTAAGTACTTAATAAGTTATATAAGTGCTTATTAGTAGAACTATTGCTATTATTATTATTAGAAATAGCTTAACTTAGCCTAAGAGTAAGCAAGCGAGGTCTATCTCTTTTAAAAGTAATAGAGATATTTATTATCTTATTAATAACTATTAGATAGTTTCTAATCTATTCCTTCTCTAAGAGAGTAGAGTATTAAAAAGATTTTCTAATAATATAAAGCTATTCCCTAGTAGCTTCTATAGTATTATTATTAAAAGCTTCCTTAAGTATTATCTAAGCTAACTAGGTTTTATATTACTAAGTAATCTTAATACTTAAGATCTTAAAGATAATCTTAGCTAAAAGGTTAAAGTAAGAGTAGTAATAGATAAGGCGGGCTAGGCTAAAGGAGCGTTTAAGGGGGATAGATATTAGTTAAATATATAAGTAGTCCCGAGCTATTTAGTAAATACTATAGAATTAAGGATAGCTACTTTCTAAGTAGGCTTAGAATTCTTATATAGTTTCTATAGGGTATATAACTAAATATATTAGATATATAAACGCTTAGTATAAAGTATAATATCTTACTTATATTAAGAAAGTTATTATAAATAGCCCTAGCTTGCTAATATATTAATATATTTCCCTATTCTAAGTTAATAATAGGGATTATTATAAGGGATTGCTATAATTACCTATTTTTTTAGACTATAGGATATTAAGCTATAGAGCATATATCTTAGGCCTTAGGTTAGAGGTTAATAGGAGTCCTATTATTATAGGTCTAAATAATATTCCTTTATATATAGATTAATAAATACTTATTATACCCGAGTTTATAAAGTAGTTAAAAAAGGGAGATCCTCAAAGTAATTTGCAAAGTCGAATCGGGTATCCTAGGTACTTAAGACCGAGGTACTAGGTTTAGGGGTAAGTAAAGTAGTAATACTATAGATATTAAAGGAATCTTTAGAAACTATCTTCTTAATATATATTAGTAGCTTCTCTTATCCCTTTTTAGTAGCTTATAGAAGGTTCTTAACCTATAAACCGCCTAAACCTAAAGCTTTCTCCTTAAGT